>JAAAKL020004525.1:1851-20817 GCA_010016065.2 Carybdea cf. marsupialis auct. non (Linnaeus, 1758) | reverse complement strand
CAAGAATACAAGTTAATTTGTTGACTGGTTTCACTATTTATTTAGAGTACTTTAATTATGGAGCCTACTGTCTATTAGGAGCCTTGATTGAGAGATTACGAAGAAGAAAATAAAGCATACATCAATTTTCCCAACCAATGATTTCAGAATGTATAAAAATTGGTGATCGTTCATGTTTACGTCCGCTGAAAATATTTTTCTCAATTCAAATGTGTACCGTTGGGTTCATATTGTTGTGCAACATACTAGTGGAAGGGAAGTCTGGCTGAATTTCTTACTTTGCAAGTCAAAGTGTCAAAACTCAAATATTTCTTTAAAGGAAAAGTTTGTCATACTTTTAACCTTTTGAAGAATTAATAGTATTCAAACCATACAAAGCATCTTCACTACACAAACTCAAAAATTTTACAATTGGAATAAGGTCCAGGGGTCAGATATATCTACACAAAGAATGCCCCTCCCCATTAAGTACGCAATCTTCTTCTCCAGCTGATGTTCCTTTATTCTACATTATTTCTGTCATACACTTGACAGTATAGATCTGTGATGTTGTCAGATAGCCATTGTCAGTAGCCCCTGGAGCTATTTCTTGAATTATCTTTTTTCCAATGCATTGTTGAGGTCTGGTCACATAAAGACCATAGAAGATAAATTTTTGTATTGAGCATCCTACAGCAATTTATGCTAGACTCTTGCCTTTCAGAAACGCATTTGCTTTCTTATCCACCCAACCCAGAATCCCTGACCCCAACCCGTCACAGAGAAAGCGACTGTTACTCAAGTACGTTGGGAAGTGTTTAATATCGTAGTGGAATAGAAGTGAGCTTGAGTTGCTGGATGTGACATACCGTTATATCAAACATTAGTGTATAAAAGAATGGAATACTCGAAATTTCTTTAAATTGTATTTTTCCGATTAGATATTTGAGAACGGGAAGATATTTATTTTGACAAGAAACTAGAAAATTAGAAAATGACGTCGTCAACCGGATTCGAACCCGTGACCCACGAATTCGTGGCGTGTGGTTTTTCATATGAAATAGGTAAACTCCGCTGAGAACATACTCTATTTCGTTAGTCGCTACATCAGCCCCTGATACTTCACCGGTGGACATGGACGTCCAATAAGGCAAGTCTGCACTATTCAAAAACTGGAACTCTCTGCCTTCAGACTGCTTCCCGCTAACTTACGGTCTTGACACTTTTAAATGTAATGTCAACCGCCATCTTTTTGGAAATCTTTCATTTCTTGTCTTTTATTACATCCATGTTTTCTATTCCTTTCAAAGTAGCTCAATGCCTTGAAGGGGCAACTCTTGCCTTGTATTGAGCGAGAAAAAAGCAACAAAAGCAAAAGTAAAACTTGGAAGACAAACTTCCCTGCACTATGTTACTGAACCATGGCAGGGCTGCCATCTGGGTCATCATTCTATCCAAAGGTCACTTAAAGTCCTCGATAATCCTCTCCTCAAAAACAATTAAAATGGTTAATTATTCAATGAATGTTTTGGGGGGCTTCAAGCAATAGCTAGTGCTCTTCGTGTTGTTTTGTTGAATTGTATGACTTAGGCACAAAAAGATGCTGATGGAGCTTACAGGCCATGAAAGTCAGTAAATAAAGGGGTGTTCGTACGACTTTGGGAAAAATATTGTAAAACGAAAGGAAGTAAAAGACAACAGAGTACATTATGGGGAACAAGTTATTTCACAGAGAAGTAACTGACAACAATATTTGTCGTCGTCTCTGACCAAACTAGGTACAGATGACCACGTGGCGATAGGTAACCTGAACATACCCCAGAACAAAGGAGGTCTTGTTCACAAACCTTTTTTGACATGTATTGGTGGCTGAACTATGTACCTGGGGTACAGATCATCATTATGCGTGGATTAACTATCGTCTATTTTTATAGCATAATCACGTGACCTGACGTAAATTGACCTCATTGCCGAATCCTAAGGTGATTCTTGCGCAGTTTGTGAGTACAATTACTTACTCCTTCTCGTCTCTTTGAACTCTTACTAGTGTAAGTATCGGGAAGTCCGTGCCTTCCTTTATTGTATCTATCCATCGTGTAGTCTGCCTACTCGGCGCACCTCACTAGAAAAATCGTCTTTTTTAAAATCTGCAAACGTTTTCTTGTTCTCCACACCTTCAATCATGGACAATGAAATATGAAAGTTTCCCCAACCCCGGTTCCAACATATTGTTTAGTTTGAAAACGAGCATTTTGGGCACTTGCATGTCAGACCCCCCTGCTGCTAAGCGGAGAGGTCTAGAAAACAAATAATACCAGACCTTGACACCTCTTTCATGTGGCAAGTGTCTGGCGTGATTTGCTCCATTTTCACCGAAATTTAGTAAGTTTAACTTCTATTTGTCCGTGATTGTAGAAACATGCCCGAGCCAATCAATGCTCCTTTCCCCCGTTAAACTGTTAATACTTGCTTTCACATTAGATATTCTTGAAAGTTGCTGTATTTTAATCCACTCTTGGATGTCTTGTACAACATTCTTCTTAGGCCAAATACGCATAACGTCTTAATGAAAAATTAGATTAGCATCCAGTACTCCATTTGATGACTTTTCACAGTGGGTATCAATGCTACAACTGTTTCTAGCAAAGGCCGGTTGAGATGTCACTTTTCTTTTGTAGCGTTGTGGCGACGGACATGTTTTTCTCTATATATTATTTTAATATTGTAACTTTTTCTTTTTAATCCAGTTGCACTTCAGAAAGAGGTTGATAATTTAACAAAATCCCTTCAAACTTTGGAGGTAAAGTATTTTTCTACTACTCGTTGTTGCATCAATTTTCACTCTGTTTTTATACGCTGTAGCATTTAAACGCACCCACTGAGTAACTATTTCACTACCATGTATTAGTGTAAAGGAGTTTAGAGTCATTGTTCAGATTTTCAGGCAGGATCGTTCTATATTGAACCACAGCCTTGTTTTCGATTGCACGGAGGAGCTTCAGTAGAACAAATCGTGGTGGGTTAGGTTCATTACGTGCAAACATTGTGGTGTACATCAGGGTAGTAATTTCATTCCCGTAGACGCTTGATAGACAAAGATCATTTTAGCACAGTTCGCAACTGTGCGAGATTTTCAGCGTAGTTCTCACGTCTGAGGAAAGTTGTTCTTTCTTCATATTAGCAACCACCTTGGATTTTAGTTACTGTCTTCTCAAAATTACTTTGAGGAAACGTGTAGGGAACTTTCTTCAACAGATATTTTTACCCTAGATGCTTGATTTATTTTCAGTTTTCGCTTACTTACTACAAAACGTCCCAGTTTAAAACCTTAGTTTGGTTCAGGTTGTTGCGTTTAGAAAACAGTTTTAAATTCAAGCCAAAAATGCAACCTATGGTGCATTCCATGTCGATTCTACGCCGGATAGTTTAAAAATGATTTTCAGATTTGTGAATACTAAGCAGAGACTTTTCTTAAGAATTACCTTAAAGCCGCGACTTAATTGCCATCCCCACAATGCCATGCTGTTCGCTGTTATATAGTGGCACTGGAAATGGGGACCACAGCTGTTTTGCAAAAATCCAGCCTATTTCGTGAAAAGGTTTTAATTTATGTATATTGTTCGCGTCTGCCATGGCGTAGCCTGATTTAGCGAGTCGAGGTTCAATTGTATTGTGAAACCAACAGATTTGAGCCTGGGTGTACGCAAATACACTCAGACGTATGATTAACAGCTAAGAATGAAAGGGAATGCCGTAGTGGGCTCGATAAGATGGCTATTTAAAAGAAGAAAAGTGTTTAAGTTACTACATCTTAAAGTTAGATAAATGTCTTGTCTATACTATGATGTTTTAATATCAACTGATTCGAAGATTTAATGTATTCGGGACGTCAAGGAATCAATGTTAATTTGAGTCATTTATATTAAATACTGGTTTCCACAGCACATCGTTTCAATACAGTAATACCTTGTTTTTTAGAACATAGATATTGCACGAACCATTTTCGTACTTAACCGTTGTTCGACGTACGGTTCATCTAAGGGAAAGACGAAACTCTTTGCCCAGCTGTCTTTTTAAAAAGGAATTGCAGATTCCCTGATTGGTCCTTTGTTATTGGACCTGGTAATTTTAGGTACATTTCTGACGATTTGTCCTCTCAACTTTGTCAGAGGAAAACTATTAGGTACAAATATTGCAGTATTGCAATATCGCGTATTTCGCGAACCTTCACCGTATGCCTTTTATTATGTTCGATGTTGTTTAATTGTCGACAAATTTAGAACTTGCTTCATCGTAGGACACGATGAGAGCTCCAGGCGTATGCCTCTCCGCTAAATTGCTAATGTTTTAAAAGTTTAAGCATCCAACTTGTATTTTATGAGGCCTTTATTCCTCCCTAACTAGTTGGTCCTTGATAAGTTTTGAAATTTCTATATCGTGAATCCCAGTGTCAAATAAGGGCCAACAGTAAGATATCAAAAGCCTCAAGATTTCGCAAGTCACAATTTTGAACGCAACTGTGCAGTCACACAAATAGATAAATGATAGCAGACGCCCACTCTCACTTCCTCTAGTAATTTACAACTCCCTTAGATGATGCCATTGGTAGAATGTACAACCCTTATTGTACTTACGTCATTACAAGTACAGCCTTTTCCTTAGTTACTGACAATACCGGAATATTTCTACTTTATTTCCACGAGGGTTGTAAATTCTGCCAATGATGTCATTTTTTAATATTTTTTTTTTATCATGTCATTGGTAGAATTTACGACCTTTGTGGAGATAAATCAGAAATATTCCGGTATTGTCAGTAACTAGAGAAAGAGTTGTACTTGTAATGGCTTAAGTACAGACAGGTCTTTGAATGATAGAACATGGCGAGAAAAGGGAAAAGGAAGGGTAATGTACATGTCTAGCCTGTTGTTTAGAAAGTTTTTGAAAATGTTAACTTTAAAATAAGCATGAAAATTGCATTTGCTTGAGGACTCGACGTGTTTCGAGAAGCTATTGAATATTGTCATTTGTGTACAAAGCATTTTTTGTTTTGATTCATCTTGCGTACTATAGGTTCATTCTTAATTGACAGATATGCACACCTTTTTGTGTAAATCTCAGTACTAGTAGTAGCGGTTCAAGTTTACTTTATCTCATCTATTTTGTTTTTAATAACACCTGAGGAGGACATCTCTGCGTGTCAAAGCCCTGGCACCGTTAAGGTTTCTGAGAGAAAATTATCGTCGTATTTTGTACCGCTTGTACCAGTTCCTAACTTCTCCTGACCCCAATTACAAACCTTAGTTTACAAAGCAAGTGGTCTGTTTAGGGGGGGGGGGGGGGCATTGGCCCATACGCCTCTGAAGCTCTTGCCACTTTTAATGTGCTAATTAGCTTTTAAAGAGGTATTTTTGTTTTCAGTAACTTGCATTTTTAGTTTTTTTTGGTTTAAAGTAAATAATACGAACATGCCTCGCCTTGTAATCTAAACGATTTGTAAAGTCACGTCATCATCCTGGGTCATCCCCCTGAAAGCTTTTCTGGATATATCACTGTACGAAGCATATTTCAGAGTTTATTTCTGGTTGATAGAAAGCAGTTAGTTGCTGCAAATCGTATGCAATGATTTCCTTCGATCTATAAACTACAAATTATTCACAAATTACAATAATAAAAACTCAAAGCAAGTTTACATAAATGCTGATAAACGATAATCAAAGAACCAAACGTTACTTTCTTCTGTGGCTAGCATCACAGGAAAGCATAGAATGAAGATGTTCCAGGTTAGCAGATAACTTTCAACAGCCACAGGTTAGCTTCGATACAAACGCAGGTTTGCTTCGATATAAACACAGGTTACCAAATTAGCATTAACAAAACAGCACAGTAAGACAAATTGTTCTAATTACTTTTCTCAGTTTCCTTTCTAAACCATTCTTTGAAGTTCAACATCGAGAGTTGCTTAGCAATACAAGCCCACGACGCAAATTGGAATTTGGAACAAAACAATTTCCAAAACTCATGCTACCACTAATGAGGTTCTCTTGCATGATTTCACTCTTAAGCATTTCAAGCTGCATCTCCGTTTCAGTGCATGCCTACGTGGCTGAATTACCTTATCTTCCAATATGTGTTCGTTTAATCGCACCGTTAATTTTCGACGTGTTTCACCAATTATGTTGAATCTCTTTCTCGCCCATATACGTGAATGCCTAACAAGGTTTCGCACGACAAGTACTTATTTGATTGTAAATTAATATTGTGCCCTTAAGTTGTTTGAGAATTTGAAGACCATTTCAAGGGTACAAAAACCAAAGCAAGATATTGCGAATGGACTCACTACTAGATCAAATTGTCTTTCCAAAACGAGGTACTTTTTTGAAGTCTGATAGTTGACCAGCTTTGGTATTTTTCTAAGAACACCAGAAGAAAACATTTAAAACTGTTGATATGTCTTTGAATTGATGTGATCACAAACACCGAGGCAATTCTTAAAGGGGTTGGGGCAGAAAAGTGGAACTGATTGTAAGAAAGCTAAGATGTAAAAAGCGGTCATGGATCCGAAGAACATTCCCCTTGTAGAATACACGTATTTCATCAGCATGACACGAAATGTAGGTCCTTTTTTATAAAAAGAGAATAAAGTTACGACATCGGAGATAATGTTTTCGGTATAATGCAACGAGACGACACCCCCACCCACACCCCCGGCTTCCTGTCTCTGCATTTCCTGGATCATCAAGTGTTGGTATCTGCCATAGCAGTACTTTCTACCCTTATAGTAATTAATAGTACTTAATAGTAAACAAAGACCAAACTCCAGTAACATTTTTGTGTGATCTTATTTTCGTAGAGTCAGTTCGAACAGACTTTAAACTCAAGGCTTCGAGTAAGGGAGGTGAGTTATGGTGAATAGTCTATGATACCAAATAAGGCAATACCCTAATTTGGTCATAGTCCATGGCTTATAGTCTGCTTTCGTCACTCATCTGCATTATTTGCTCCGTTGAAGAATATCAAGAGGTTCTTTATATGAAGTGTGTTGGGCAGGCGTGACATGAAAGCTGAACATAAAGTTGAAGCAATGTGGATGAGGGACCATCTGCAAAGTGACGTAGGATGGCAAAACAACTTATTATATATTCGGTGTTTAACTGCAAAGTGTCCGGCTCTGTTACCTTGATCAGATGGGAACAGGAACTGTGTACAACTTTCCGTTATTTCTACCGGCATGTCCTACAGTTGCAGTTCCTTCTTTATAAGTAACTATGTGGTATTCATTGTAAGTGTGGCCTCTTCAAGATATGGCAAATATCTCGTGCCACACCCGTACAGTTTTAGCTTTAGTTTAAGTAATATTTTAAGTCATCAATTGTAAATTTATGTTGTTGTATAGGAGCGTAGTCATCTTTACTATTCACTCTTTTTTATAAGAACAATTTTGTACAAACACGAGGCTGAAAATTGCCTATAATTTAAGAACAATCTAAGAACAAAGTGAGGCTGGCCTCTCCCAAGATGTTAAGAACGTATATAGTATATTTAAGAACGTATAACAGAATGGTGTGTTCTATTAAGGAAATTGTTAGAATTTTACATGCACAACCGCCGATAACTTGTCCCCTTTGCTGAATAACTACTTTGAGGAAGGATTAATTAATTGACCTACTTACCTCTGCGAACAAAAGTAACATGTATTAAGAACGAATAAAGAACAAGTCAGCCTGAATATTGCAAAAGCTTTAAGAACAGCCAGCCTCGGTTCAATTTTTCTGGTTCTTATTAAAAAAAGAGTGTAGTACCTGTAAGTTACAATAGACTTTCACTATTTTCATGAGGTTTTGCTACTTCACGACGTGTCGAGAAGTGTTCGTTGGCTGCAATAATAGACTGTTGTGTTTTGATGATTACAAAATTCTTTAAACCCTACATGTCTGTTTGTAAAACTCAGATCTTTTCTTTCTTTGTAAGACTGAGGTAAGACTAGAAATGCAAAGAATATCGGACAGCAAGCTGAAAGATCAACGTAAGTATACATATGGTTGATAGTAACGATACCAGTGATACCATGGTTTGCATCCTGCCTGGTATCAATACCAGTGATACTATGTTTCTGCATCTTGCCTGGTATCAATACCGGTGATACAATGTTTCTGCATCTTGCCTGGTATCAATACCGGTGATACAATGTTTCTGCATCTTTCCTGGTATCAATACCAGTGATACAATGTTTCTGCATCTTGCCTGGTATCAATACCGGTGATACAATGTTTCTGCATCTTGCCTGGTGACAATACCGGTGATACCATGTTTCTGCATCTTGCCTGGTATCAATACCAGTGATACCATGTTTCTGCATCTAGCCTGGTATAATTACCAGTGGTACCATGTTTCTGCATCTAGCCTGGTATCATTACCAGTGATACCATGTTTCTACATCTTGCCTGGTATCAATACCAGTGATACCGTGTTTCTGCATCTTGCCTGGTATCAATACCAGTGATACCATGTTTCTGCATCTTGCCTGGTATCATTACCAGTGATACCATGTTTCTGCATCTAGCCTAGTATCAATACCGGTGATACCATGTTTCTGCATCTTACCAGGTATCAATACCGAAGAAACCATGTTTCTGCATCTTTCCTGGTAACAACACCAGGGATACCATGTTTCTACATTTTGCCTAGTATCAATACCAGTGATACCATCTTTTTGCATCAAGCTTGGTATCTATCTTTCGTTGTATCTAACGGAAGTAGAATTAGGTGTATATCAATGCCTCAGTATACTTACCTAGTCACTATTAGGTAGGTAATAACTGCAGATTGTTTGTATTACCGCCCACGTATGGGTAACCGTGCTTACCGCAAGATTTTAATATGATTTCAAATATTTATTTAGATTTATGTAAGCGTAACAGTTTAGAGGATTCTAATAGTAGTACGTTGACTATTTTCGTTGAGAGCTTTACGTAGGCCAAGATAGAATTTTATTGTATCGTTTTACGGTCCAGGTAATATAGGGTGTATCTGAAAGCGTATAGTAGAAGTCGTGTGGTAGTCGAATGTATGTTTAAACTAATGAAAGTGAAAGTAAACAGCAGTAGCTGACACGTGCGGGGCGAGGGGCTTTCTTTCTGCTGCCCGCAGTTTTTTTTCAAACAAAAGGTGGGGTTTATTCCATAAAAAATTCACAATCTCGCAGTTCATTGTCAACTGATTGAAACAGTGACCTCGCTCTTGTTTGAAGGGGCAAAATTATCTTTCCTCCGCCCTCAACAATCTGCCAGGTGTGCCAGTTTTCTTATACGATGTTTGAAATTTTCAAATTGCATGACGGAATTACCCCTAATATCACTGACTAGGGAACCGCTCTTGATGAGATTTTGTGTTTGGACGCGGTGGCCGCGTTAGTAAGGATTATGGAGGAGGCCGCAGCTGGGGTACTTTTGTCAGATGTTACCTAACCTTGAGTATTTGAAGTACATGCACTATTAATACATTGTAACTATTTTAGATGAAAAGGTAGAAATTTCCATAGGAAATTCTCAACCATATTTTCCATTTAAAATTATCAGTCAAGCCAGTGTCTAGTTTTAGCTTGAGCTGTTATCAATCTAACGTGTTTACCCGATTACATCTAAGAATAAGACGAAGCGTTGCCCAATACATACTTTTGCTTCACATGCCGACTTTTATATTCAACATATATACGATAACCTTTCGTGTAATATATTCTTGATAATGGTACGATTCAGAAAGGTTCGTAAGACGTCTCATATACATGTGTTTAAATGTGTCAAAATGCCTCCATTGATAAAATTCTGACTATCTCCTTTCATCAATTCAATATTTAAGATTGTCACGTAATATCAAAACATATTATAATCGGTTTAATACTTTGACGAATTTTGTTTTCCAAGCTTAACTCGCTCGGTAAAGCCATCACTTAACTTATAAACATCGCATAATCGGTTTAAAATGTCCCCAATGTCGATGTACATGATGATCAAGTGCCTACAGTTACGTGATGATGAATGCTTCGTTTTGATCCTCGTTCTTTAAAAGACATCAATTATCATTCGATTGACCTTTTTGCCAACAGAGCATTTCCTTATCCAGCAAAAGATCATGGAAATCGATACACAGGCTATTGAGCATTCAAAGCAAGTCAATTCTATCTTGAATGACCATCGGAAAGAAATTGATGTAAGTACTCAAAGTCTGTGTTAATGTGTTTACGAACCCAGTATATTCCCTGCGCTCTTCAATTGCCAGATCTTACCTACAATCCTGGACTAATAGAAGTTAAACTTTTACTAAATTTCGGTGAAAATGGAGCAAATCACGCAAGACATTTGCCACATGAAAGGGGTGTGCACGTCTGATGTTATATCTTTTCTAGACCTCTCCGCTTAGCAGCAGGGAGGTCAGACATGAAAAGCCCGAAATGCTCGTTTTCAAACTGAGAAATATTTTGCAACGGGGGTTAGGGAAGCTTTCATATTTCATAGTCCGAAGTTGTAAATACAAGTCCTGACGAATACCGAAGGTCATGGACTGCCTATGGCGCTTGGGTTGGGAATACTTCTTTCACTGATGGAGTTTACGGATAGAATGTCTTTTTCCCCTGGTGTTTACATTAGGTTGCCGATAAACGTCAGTCACCCCATCCTTGGCATGTGCCCCCGGTTCTCAAGGTTCCCTCTTCGAGGATGTCTGACTCATCGCCTCTTGCTCCTTTAAAGACAGTTTTAATAGTCTAGTGGATGAAAGCCCAGCACGTTACCACCTAGACGTTTGGGCGGACGTTTGGGCGTTGGGAAGCGACGGAGGCAATGCTTGTATCAATACTGCCCGGTTGGGCTGACATGGCGACATTTTGCACTTTTGATGTTGTTACCTCCGCGAAGAAACCGGGTGTAAATATTGCTAACCCTAACGTATTACATTTCACCTTTCTCGAGCGAGAAAGTAGAGGAGTGACACATTTATTTCGGGCAGACGTATTTGCGTTCGGGGGTAGACCCCAACTGTGCTTCCCTTATTGTTTGTTCGATATAATTATGATACGTTTCTCTGAAGAGGGATATGTTCTCGGTAACTTAATGCGCACAGAATTTAGCGTGATTCTGTGAGAGAGTGAATGCGCTCGTGTATTCAGTGTCCAACCATTAGAAATTCCTCGATGACGTGCGCAATGTGTCATATTCCCCGGTATGATGCACCAGTATTCACAATCACTAACACATAACATATCAGCCTTAAAACATGATACATCTTGAATCGATAAAGTTCTAGAAGATTTTCTCATGTCTTATGATAGAGGAGTTGGTGTTGGTAAAATGCCGGCACACTCACGTCTGGTCTTTCTTTGGATAGATAATAAATTGGTCAAGTCTGTCATAGGTCGATGGTGTAACGGACGATCGACAGACGTCCTCTTGTAATGCTTCGGCAGTTACAGCACTGTTTCTCTATTACACTTATTTCCTTTCGGCTCATGACGTGTTTTCCCTTTTCTCACTGGAGACTTTCTTTGTTATAATATAGCTGCCTTCCCTATTTTTGATGATGACGTCATGAATTCTTCTTAGGTCAATCAAGTTTAGGGCTGCTTCACCACGTCCTCGTTTTCATGTTACTGTTATATCAGATGACACAAAGCTTTCCCTTAAAAGTTGATCGATCTTCACTACAATTTCTGCCTGGCATGCTAGCGTACAAATTCGGAGAATATTCAAGTATACCGACGGCTCTCTGAGGGGTTGGAGAGGACAGCACAAATCCTTCATAGTTGATCGTATACAACCTCTCCATTTTCAAGTGATATAAACGCCCCAGTATGCAATTCCAGACAAAGAAATTGTATTTTGTGATGAGAAGACATTAAAACAGAGTACATTCTACTTCCATAGCAAGTATTAAGGGTGACATTTAGGCGCAGACAGACCAAAATTTAGGTCAGAATAAATTTCATACTTTAGGCTCACAGCTGTTATATGGTTTCAGTCAAAAGATGATGATGGTAATCATGATGATTATGATTATGATCATGATAATGATGATGAAGATGGTGGTGATGTGGCAAATGAGGAGGACACCAACAGATTTTTCAGCTTATTACAGTCCATAGATTATGATGATAGCGGGATTATTTTTTTGAGACAAAGAGTAACTTTTTATTGTTTCATATTTTTTTACTGCCAGAAACTATATAGAAAATTTGCGAGCAGTACTGTTGAGGCTGAGAAGCTTAAGGAAACAATAGATGAAATGGAGGTATGCAACAGTTTTCTTTGTTTTTGCAAATGCTGTCCTTGGATTATTCCTTTTATAACTTTGAATTGATGATCTTGATTCATTGACGGCGTTGCTAGATCGGCACATGCATGATTCCCCACAGATTTACCTTTGAATTTCCTTTTACAATATTATTCTGAATCTATAATTATTGATAACAAAATTTTTTGAAATTTTTGATAACAAAGGAATCTTTGCTTAAATAAACGCCACCATCTGATAAAGACTGCCGTCAAATCAACGCCGCAAATCCAGCTGAACATTTGAAATAAACGCCGCCCTCTGATAAATGACGCATCATGAAAAGGGGCATTTATTGGAAGGTTGTTGTAATCATCGCAGTTCCCCGTGTTGTATTGTCGTGTTTCCCTATGAACATCATTGACCAAATTATAGTACAAATAATGTGATATTAGTACCATCAAGTTAGTTGTTGTTTGATTGTAAAGTGGTAGAGACGTTAAGAATATATTGAAAAGTACTCTCTTTTCGTCTTGAAGGATTCGATCCTTTTTTGTCTATCACGACAAAGATTTGGTACACATATTTTCACTTGCATGCGGAGCAGAAAGTAATGAAAAAGAAAAGACAGCCGAATCTATTTGGTCCCCAATGGTGACGCTGCGGACATATGCTTTCTTAAGGGTGATGTTCCAGGCAGATATGACTAAGTGGAGCGGTATGGCTACTCCACAGTTTGGGGGATATTGGTCCGGTTGAAAAACGAATATGAGGCCAGCTTACTACCGCATGATGGCGGATGAGAAAGAACAAAATCGCCGCACGTCTGAAACTTTATACACGAATCATCAAAGAGCGGGAAAAGCTAAAAGTCACTTCAAAAGGCCTCAAAAACCACTTAAAGCATCTATATGAGTTATTACTTATGAGCAGATTAAGATACGAGCACCAGCACTAACCTCCAGATTCAGTTGCTCACGTTATATGATTCGTGTACTGTAAACAGTAAAGGAGTAGCCATGTTGAAAATATATATGTAGACGAGGCTGAGTTCTGAGAGCCATACTGGTCCTGCAGTAGTCATATTGGTCTGGGGTTATATCTGTCCGAGACCAATATGACTATTTAGTTATATAGGTCCAACCAGTCATATCTGTGTGGAACGGTGATAACTGCTATCTCTCAATCAGAGGCTCGTGATTAGCAGTGGACGGGATATCAAAACTACCTTAAGTAATCAGGACAACCACCAAAATAGGTTAAAGTATAAACAATCGGGAGTTGATAAAGTTGACAACTGCTCAGTTGTGGTGAATCTGTTGACCACAGAATCCGTAACAGCTTCAGAGCAACACCAATCGACAAAATGTTTAGGCTAAGCCAATTGATTGACGTCAGATGAATAAAACTACATGTTTATGCGATTAATTTCTTCTTGTTTTCCATTTATTTTAAAGTCATTAAGAAGGGAAAACGAGGAAATGCGAGAGCAGCTTCACGAAGCCAGAAACAGGATTCGGAAATTGGATAACGAGCTTTCTGATATCGTGAGTATTGTAAGAATGTTACTTGGTGCCATATTCGAAGGATTTTGTTATTAGATTTAGTAAATGGCGTATATGTAAATTAACCCCCTGTTAGATAGACATCATTTCATGGGGAGAAGGGAAGGGACATGTTCACGCCCATAAAAATCTTAAAAGGTTCGATTTCAAGACGAAAATTTCGCATTTTAAATAACTTTACTATCATATGGAGAGCTTTATTAAGCAATTTTTTAAGTATGAGTGCATAGTGAAATTCTAATGGGGTCAGACCTAACAACAGGCAGAGTGAAGTGAGACTTCCATTCCTTTCTTTATAGCCTTTGATGTAAACAGAATTTGGATATCGGTGCACTCCTCGCAGAGCTGACTGTTGCTTAACGAATTTCAATGTTTCTGAAATACCGTACATTGTAGCGTGCGGCAGGGGCCTTTATGGTACATAGGACAAGCGCCCTAAAATACCGTAATGTACGGTAGAATACTTTACAGTTGGCAACGCTATTGTGAAACGAGCTCCAAGGAGTTCAGACAGGAGCGGGCCCTTGGCATGTGAAAAGTGACATGTGGACAGCATGATGGGCCGGATGACAATCCTTCCATGGTCAGATCACATGGCGCAGAGAGGCTGTTCTCCAAAAATTGCGTAGCGCTGGATGTTGATGTCCTACGGTGGAGTATTGGGAGCTAATGTGGCGAATAGATCATGTTATCAATGGGAGTCACTTAGCTCAGTTGGTAGAGCGCACGCCGCGAATAGGTGGATCATGGGTTTAAGTCCCTTTGGTGAAACAGAAATAGTTGAGTGTCTAGACAGCAATCAAATACTCTCACGGACGTTCTTTTGTTTTGATTGCAACCTGTGACAAGTTTATAAAGATTTAAAATCGATTTGGGACGATGCCCCCGCGGCCCCCCTTCAAATTTTCGACACTGAGTTGAGAGTCTTTGTATAATATCTGAAGCTAGGTTTGCTAAGTAGTCCTTCTGAAGCCATGTGAAATTTGGGACGGGCGGCATCTTACAATGTCAACAACACTGAGACAATAAATCAGTTTCCTACTTTAGGTGTTAAGGGTATGTAGTGACGCAGTTTCGAAGTGATAGACATCTCAAATTTCTCCTGCTCGTTGGTAAGGGACCGTAGCTTAGTGGAAAAGCACCGCACGTTGTGCAACTGCAGAGACCACGTGTTCGATTCCCCGTAGTCCCACGATTTTTCACCTTCGAGATTTTATAACACAGATGTCTACCTAAAGTCATTACAATTACTTTTATTTACAAGAACACGATTTGCAAGTCATTAAACACTATGTTAGGCATTTAAAAATTAAGTAATTGAAAGGTGTGAATAAGATTTTAGGGTCGTGCCTTGTGCCCTGTGCCCCGTGCCCTGTGCGCACTGGTACAGGAGACCTTGCTAAGGTAGGTTTAATTTAGTGATTATTCTCCAAGATAGCTTGATTATAGAGATTGCTTCGGCCTAGTGGTTTTTCTTGAGTCTATAACAACAAAATCTATTTATATTTGCTTAAGAAGCATGCTTGCATTCCACAGCACTACTTTGTCAAGTATTGCAATTAAGTCTTTCCTATTCACCAGGTGAATTGCAATTGGTTTATTTAAGTTAGTAACAAATAAACATTGGTTCGATTATTTGTACTGCAGGTTTAGGGACATTCTCCTCTTGGACGGTTTTGATTTTGGTGAAAATTTATAACTATAATAATCTGAAGAGGGAGTTCAGTAGAAACAAGCAGTGAGATGGGTCATTGCATGGTCGTCGTGGAAGTGGAAGTATTGCTACTTTTTGGGTTACATTTTCTTGAGCAACACTTGTAACGTACCGTACATCAGCCAATGGGACTGCTCTTAGATATCAATCTTACTTGCGCTTTACAATTCTAACTTGCACGAAGTCAGTAGTTCCCTTCACGGTGTATGTACCTCCTTGGAGCATTCCAAGATATCATGTGGGTGTTAAGGGTATTCTACCCATTGCAGTTTTGATTTTGTTGATATGTAATGAGTTTGATAGCAAGTGGACGCAATTAGAAAAATTTCAGAAGAGGCATTGAGTGGAACAGATTGGGAAGTACTGGTTTGATCTCTGTAACTCTATAATGCCCCTTAGAAAATGATGGCATTCCTTCCTGGACACGTCATGTACTGAAGAAGGCCTAGAAGCCATTTCGCCCGGCACATGCAAGGTCCAACTTGATAACAACAAAATTCTTTACCATATAACCACTCCACTTTAGAAGGGATCTGCATCGCTTAATGGGGTGGGTATTCTTAGCAGCTGATGCAAAGAGCGTTAAGCTTATATAGATCACTAGTCGACGAAACTATTATGAAATTGATGTTGACGTTTGAACTTTATGAATGACGTCATCATTGTTGCTGACATGTTTAAAACTTTGGTTCCTTCCTTTTGTCGGGGACAGTGTGTATCTTATTTGAAGATAGATGGTGTTTATATACTATTTGGTTTGAGTCCATCATGATTCGGATATACAATGATTAAGCTACTGACAGTACCGACCTTAAGGGGAATATATCGGCCTTTTTTTTGGTATCGTAGCATCATTGGCATTTCATATCTGGTACCATTTAAAATGTTATTAGTCATGTGCTGAAGCAAAAACATTATTTTGCGAATTTGAAAGGCTGTTATGAACTTTGGGTTACTAAAGTAACAAGCACGAGAAAACAAAAATGGTCCCCACCAAGGACAAGACCCGGATGTACGAGACTTGAATACTTTCTTTACTACTATATTGCTGCGAAAAGTGGTCAACGTATACTCGGGATATGAAAAGGTGGAAAAGCTCTCACATGAGGTGTTGAGATGTAAATATTGAAAAAAATTGACACAGTAAGATGCTTGATACAGGTATTAAACTGCTTGAAAATTCAACACCTTGTAGCTATTATAATGCAGAAGTGGTGAGATGGCTTGGACATGCCAAACAGAATGGACAGTAGGCGTATTCCGAGACAATGCTGTTTAGCAAAACTAGTGATAGTACTAAATGAAATGGCCATTCGTTGTTCAGATATCACGATAAGTCTAAAAGGGATATTCAATCTTTTGGTATGGATGTAGATTGCTGGGAGAGATGCGCAGCACGACGTCATTTTGGAAAGTAAATCTGCCGATAAGAGTGAAAAAGTGTTAAGTCGTGCTTGTGCAGAATGAAAGGAATGAGTAGGAATAAGAGGTAGTAGCACTTAGTAAACCTGGATGGATACAAATGAACACCAGAACTGATCACTTTTGCACGCATGCGTTTTAGATGGGAAGTTATCTGTGTATGGATGCGCGACTGATCTCTAAGAAAGATTGGATGGAATTTCCCATTGTTTTCAACAATGGAAAAGTGTAGTCACGAGTACTGGCCCCCATTAGTTAACATAGCGCGGTAAGGTCCGCGATTTTACGTAACATTGTTTACAAGCTTTGTTTCATGGGGACTGAAATAGCTTCTGAAAAATGAAATGGCGCCCAGGGGCTGACCTCAATTTGAGACGGAAGATGCTCGATCCAGTGCTTTTTAGAGATCAGTGGGATGCGCCTACATCCAAATAGAGTTCCCAGGATTAAAACAGGATAGATATGGGGAATCTTCTGAAAACTACAGTGCAATAGCTTTTGCCACTTAAAAGTTATTACAATGCTTTTAGTATAAGCATTGGCATTACTGTGAAGTTTTAATAAATTTATTCATTCTATACAACTGTCCTTTTTTTCTCCCACTTTCGAAAAGTAAGGAATTTTTGTAAGGCACTACGAGTTTCTGCCAAGATTGTTACAATTGATTCCCGAACTGCAAACATTGAAATGAGGATAAACTAGAGAGACACATTGATTTCAGCTGATAAGCAAACTTTCTCCTATTCGCACTTTTGATAGCTGACGATCCACGATCCACGATTCACGATTCACGATTCACGATCCACGATTCACGATTCACGATCCACGATCCACGATCTACGATCTTTCTAAACTATTACCAGTACATAATACTTACACTTGATAATTATGAGTTTGCATTATGCAGTCCTACCTTTATGAACGAGGGAGAGAAGTGAAGAACGTTTGTATTCAGATTTGTATTCCTATCAAAATTCTGGAGCAACCAAAACAAGTAAGTCTACAGAAGGGAAGATAACTAACTATTTTCACCGATGATTTAATACTAGGAGATGATTGCTCACGAACAAAATTAAAATAGATTAAAACTTTTTTTAAGTGGTGGCCGTTTGAATCTCGTAAACCTCAATGATCAATTCACCGCCAATTATATTCCCTTTTACCGTCTGTTACAACTGCTACCTTCACCACCCTCCATATTTAGTTAAAATGCATCCAATTGGACACGAATTGCTTCCAAAGCATGTTTTCATCAATGTTGATAAGGGGCATGATAGTTAAGTCTTCAAACACAAATGAAAGAAACACTTGCCATTCACCCACCAAACTCATAATCTGCATTTGAGGTATCGATCATAGAGCTTTATCCCTCATCTCGATAACATTGCAATGGTAATGTTTTCTTAGTGTTTTCTCATCCGTTTCAAAACCGTATTCTGACCCATAGAATAGGTGCACATTGGGGATTTAACCAAGCGCCTCTCAATTTCCAGTCGAATGCTCTACCACTGAGCTATATCCCCTTACCACACTAAACCGATTTCCCTCAAGACAGTCCTATCTCCGTCTCTAATGGAACTTTTAAATAGGTACATATCTCAAAGCTCCAGAGAATAATAGGAGAGTGGACAAATGTTCCGATTTAAAATAGCATTCGCAATAAATGAAAGTTTCCAAATACAGAGAAAGAATCCGTAAAAGGACACTTGGGATTGATCCAAGGACCTCTCGATCTGCAGTCGAATGTTCTACCACTGAGCTATATCCCCTTATGTTTAGCAGAGACCCTATGGCCGAATATGGTTTAGTTCTTTGATAGTGGCTTGCCAAAGTAATCAATTGAAATGAAGTGAAGGAAAGACTTCTTTTTCAATTAAGTAGCTGTGAATCTACATCCGAGTACTCTATAATCGAACTGTACCCGTAATCATGATGTCATTCCTGACGGCTTCTCTTCTCAATAATTTATGTTTTATTTGCAAATTGTTGTTTTGAGCATAAATAGAGGGGACACTCGGGATTGAA
>JAAAKL020004524.1:0-20820 GCA_010016065.2 Carybdea cf. marsupialis auct. non (Linnaeus, 1758) | reverse complement strand
AGTAGTCGTAGTAGTAGTAGTAGTAGTTAGTAACAGTATTGGTATAACTATTGGGACTGATAAATGTTAAATCTTCTGTATGGTCAAAGACAAATGTATATTTACACGTGCTACCTTAACCAATAATCAATTTCCCTATCATACTAGTTGTACTGAGTTTGTGCGTGTATGTGTAGGAGTGCGCATGTTTTTTGTTTCAGTCAAATGTATGCATATTTTATACAGGAATTGATTAACTTCATCCCCACAATAAATTGGTCTTTTATTAACGGTTCTCTTTACCTAAAGTATCATGGCATTTGACAGTCTGTGACTTGAGTATAACATCGATAAAGAATATATGAGAATTAGTATGCCATAACCTTATTTGCCCTTGGTTAGAAACTTCACCTTTTGTACCTTAGATATCATTTTAATGAGTAAACAGAAATTCGGACTTGACCTACTTGATATTTCTGCTAAGTTTACTCAGTGTCAGGTAATTGTGCTTGATAAACATTGCAAAACGTCTGAATTATCATACATGTTTATGACTTAACCCGTTCAAAACAAATTCAGTGTGTTCACTTCACGAGTACCAAAACTGTAATAAAAGGGATTAAACAACAGAAGTAAAATAGTGTTGTAACTGAATGAACATCACAGGACTTTATATCTAAATCTCTGTTAAAATGTGTTTTAAAGAACACCCCAATTGTTGGAATAAGGGACCTTACTCTTCCCCTAAACACATAATTTCACCACCAGATACTACAATAATATCTTAACTTTATCTTAAACTAAGCTCCTAAAAACACTTTGCTATATTACTATTTTTTTATATTATTTGTTCACTTATCTATACTTCCCTCAGTTCAGCATCACACATACCGTTGTTAGGTACCTCAAAATTATATTATTTTCCTGAAACATTGTTTTCCTTGTGTCATTACCAAAATAGGCAATACTTCATATCCAGTATTGTTCTCTGTTTGTGACGGGATACTCTGTGCTCAATGATAAAATTTGTGTCACGTTTCGTTCCTCAATTTTATTGCAAATGTTGCACCCTTGTCATTTTCGAAGATGGCACTGGTTACTAGTCCTCGATAATCATCACAGCCGATGAGTTAAGATCTGATATGATTATTAAAAGATCAAACTCCTTGTTCCTAAACATACCGTAGGATTTGAAACGTCGAAAGTCAAATAAATACAAAAATATATGTAGTGGGTTATGAAACGATAAGGTAATGGTAGTCCCAGACTCAGTTGCAGAATGAAGGGGGAATAGAGGATCACATGTTCTGAGCAACATGGTGAGGTAGGGTTGCTAGTTCTTTTCCTTGCAACCTTTCCCCTTCTCTAGCTAATGCCAAGTACCCATTTCCTTGCTGGTTTTGCAGTAGGAATTTTCAGATCGGTGGCCAAGGGTGGACTTAAAACATCAGCCATTGCAAGACAATACCGTTGCTAGGTACTTCAAAATTATATTATTTTCTGAAACATTGTTTTCCTTGTGTCCTTAAAATAAATAGGCAATTCTTCGTATCCTGTATTGTTGTCTGTTTGTGACTGGATACTCTGTGCTCAGTGATGAAATTTGTGTCACGTTTCGTTCCAATATTTTATTGCAAATTTTGCATCCTATTCATTATCGGAGGAAATGATCTACTGCGATTGTGCCCGTAGGTTGACTAGTTCTTTTCCTTGCCGCTTTTTCCCTTGTCTAGCTAATGCCAAGTACCCATTTTCCTGCTGGTTTTACAATAGGAATTTTCAGATTGGTGGCCAAGGGTGGACTTAAAACATCAGCCCTTGCTAGACCAGCTCTCTGACCTAAACTGAGCTAGCTCGCCTTCTACCTAACATTAAAACTTTGTATATATCAATATTATTTTAAGTTGTATTAATGGCATTGCCACAGAATTCAAATGATTAATGAAGATTTTAAAAGAGATTGGTAATTTATCAACTGAAAATAGACATCGGTGTTTTATCTCGAAGGTGAAAAATCGTGGGACCACAAGGAATCGGACCCACGGTCTCCGTAGTTGCGAAAAGGCGACGCTTTTCCACTAAGCTGCGGTGCCTTACCGACGAGAGAGAGAAATTCGGGACGTCTATGGTTTTGATATTGCGTCACTGTTGTATGTTGATTATTTGTTGGAAAAAAATTATGCTATGTTATGAGACCCACCATATCAAGGGTGCAAATGAGCAAATTGAGAAGGACAGGGTAGTTGTTAAAGTGAATTAGATGAGCTTTTACCAAAATAGTATTCTCTTTCTAGCTGTGAACATTAAATCCTGTAAACGGTTTCTGGCCCGTGGTTTATCGTCAAATTTGATCATTATGAAGTTACTCAATTACCCCCATGTTGTACTGTTTAATGTTTTATAGAGACATTAACATGACTTTAAAAACCCATTTCATTCCAACTAAATTACACTTATGTGTATTTTGCACCCTTTCTCTCTTTCCGATACGTTGTTTGCGATCATCAACACTTCAAATTATTTAAATTATTCAAGTTATTTAAATTATTCAAATTATTCAAATTATTTAAATTATTCAAATTATTCAAATTATTCAAATTATTCAAAATATTCAAATTATTCAAATTATTCAAATTATTCAAATTATTCAAATTATTCAAATTATTCAAATTATTTAAATTATTTAAATTGCCAGTCACGCAAGTAACGGCACTTTTTTTTACCGATAGACCATTTCCAGTCTTATAGATACCATTGTTTGCATAAGGCTATATAACGTTCCTAAAGTATCTATGGATAAGAATAATCAACTTTCTATCTAAATTGGTATTAGTTGATAAATTGCAATTGATTGGCGTATTTATGTTATCTGAACAATTTTTAGGAGGATTTTTCTTTTGACGTACTAATCAACAGATTTAAAGCGAAGAAGATTTAAGACGTTCCATAAAAGTTCTAAACAGAATATTCCACTTTACTTTAAGATAGGTAGCACTCCTTGTGCGTACTTTACTTCTTACCCGATTGAGAAAGAAGGTATTTGATTATTGTATATCTTAATCCATTGTCACTTTTATGTGACACTCGATATTATTTTGAAATTTTTATTCCGTTAAATAGTATATTTCTTTATTAGAAATGATCACTCAAAGCTTGAAATGAAGTTTATGAAGATTGTACATTTTGGGGAGGATCCTTGCCCAACATATAATTTAAAACGAGGCATTTTGGAACAAATTTTTAGCCTTATTTTCAACTTACATGATTCAATAATTAGTAATTCTTTTATCAAGGGCTTTTAAGTATATTCTGTGAATCAGATAAGGAATTTACTACTTAAAGTGCTTCCAACAGTTGCAAAAAAAGGTGTCAAGTGTGGCATATATGTGACACAAGGCTTCATAAACTAACATTTGAAATAAGCAACAACAAAGCAAACAGGATTTTTGCTCTGAAACGATTCAAGCATTTCATGTATCAAAATTAACATCTATACCGTATTTCAACAACTTAAGGTTAGTATGTCTCGCGTCACGTGTGACAGAAAACATCTCTACCTTCCGATAGTTATAAATGAAAGACTCTTTTAAACATAAGATAATGGTCCTGAATTTGTGTACTAGAGAAATATTTGGTCGATAAAATTCTATTTCTTCTTGGTGTGGTCATGAATGGGATAACGAGAACACCGTTAGTTATAGTGTGTAGTAAAAAGGGATTTATGAATTGGTAACTGTATCTCATTCAGAAAACGTTGTAAGGGACCATACTTATAATATCATATGGCCACATGCAGTTTGTTGTCAGCAAAAGTTCAACGGTTTCAGCTCCAATATTACTCCAAATTGTGTTTACGTCATGTTATCGCGTTATCATGCTTCTCAAACTGGGTACATGTTATATATATTGAAATTATCATTATATAATGATATTTATTATTATTGTGATAATAAACTAATGCACGCAAAACGAAGACAGTAGTTGCTAGAATAGAGTAGAGGTTTGCCAAATATTTGCTTGAATTAGAGGCAGCCACCAGCAAAATTTCTTCAATGTATTACCAACAGTACGTTCTCCTTTGATGAGTGCCTCTGTGTACGTTGCATTCATCGAAAAAAAAAAGCCGTTATTCTGTCCAAAAAAATAATTTTCATAAAACTTATTGTTTTCAACAACATACATAGGTGTAATTACCGGAAGCCAAGCAGGACTAGGGTGAGAAAGTCCCACTTTTGGATAGTCTTCGTTTTCTTAGTTTTCGAAGTTCAGTTGTTAAGTGAAAATATGTGTTTCATAACTTATCGTATTGTCGAATTTTGGTCTGTAACGGGGTACAAAGAAATCTAATAGGCCTTAAGGTAATTGGGGGCACCAGAAACGATGTTTAAAGCAATTATGTTCCTACTTACATGAACTTCATGACTGTTAATAATAATAATAATAATAATAATAATACTGGATGAAGTAGTAGGAGAAGCTGGAGTGGGAGCCCCATGGAATTTCGCACATACAGATGTCTTGTTGCTAACAGCACAACCATTGCAGAAGACCATCAAAGCTTTTCTAAAAATTAAAGGAGAAACTAAGAGAAACTTCAAGTTAATATGGATAAAAATGATGATCACTGGAGAGGTATCTGAACATAGCATAGAGTCAAGAAAAGATTGACATGTGAATTCTGTATGAGAGGAGTGAAAACAAACCTAGTGCTGTGTGTGTAATGCAACAGATCGTGTCATTTATGATTTTCAGGACTGAAGAATGTAGAGGAGGAGTAGAGGTTCCAAAATCCAGCACGTATAAGAGGAAGAACTAATATAGAGGAGTACAAGAAGAAATGACAATTGATTGAGGGAGAAAGAATAGAGCACATTTGAGTTTTGCAACTTGTTTTGCAAAGACGTAATGGGTTAAAGGATGGGAGTTGCTAGAGAGCATTTTTAGCATAAGCAGCATCGTCATAGAAAAGATAGAGAGATCCAGAAAATCTGCCGATGAACCAAAGGATTCTAATGAAGATCAGGAACAACGTATGCAATGCTTGTATCAGACATGTAATGTTGCATAATGCTGGAATTTGGATAGGAACAGAATGATTGGTGTGCTCTGAGGAGATATGGGCGGAATGGCCAGATAAGATGCTAAGCAGTTATATCGCTAACACATTAAGGAATATAACAGAAAAGGCTACAATTTTGCCCGCCATTTCCTCCTTCTTCATATTAGGTGGTGGTCATGACACTGACATAAATGACAAAACACGTGGTACGCTTGGAACATAGATGTATTTTATATACGTTTTCCAAAGATAGGGGTTTATTTTTTCTTGTCTCAATAATTTTTCTTTGAAATAATTTTCTAGGTGTCGCTATGTTTATTAATATGGGCTTTTTATAAATATAACAAGTGGAAATATGAACTGTATGAACTGTCTTCCATAGTTTACGCGGTACATTGCCTTAAACCCTTTCTTCTACTAGTTTTTTGTACCGAAGCTTGTACAATCCTACCACATGCATAAAAGCAACATTTGTAAAGTTAGTAAAACAGCTATTTATTTGATATAAACGTGCATGCTTTGGCCATAACGAGCTGAGGTTGCTCCCACGATTCAACAATAAGACTATAGATCCTCCCCTACGAGACTCCACAAACGTATGCCTCTTCATGATGAGTATTAGGTCACCTTTAATGCTATTCAGTAGTTTTATGGACGTGACATACACCCACTATGGTGCTTTACAACTGACAGCTCCGTAACAAGATCCGGCGTCGTACCATCATCAGGAGGAACGACTTCGCAGTTTCGGCCCCTCTTCCTCGAATGCATTTTATAAGTGGTAACCTGGCAACGGTGTCAACTGCTACACTTCGAGCCAAGATTCAATCTCTTTCTTTAACTAGATCCAGAATGATGCCCTCTATGTTGTTTCCTGTGCATCTTTAATAAACGTCTTTATCTCTGGGCGCGTACAACAGCATCGATGGCACAAGGTGCTGATCAGCCCTCGCTCAACATACCCTCGGACATCTACCGATATCCATTAGTTTTAACATAACAGAAACTTTGGTGTTGCTACACTTGACAAGGTACACTTTTATGTAGCAGGTCGAGTAATATAAACGTAACTAAATAGGCAATGTGACCCTTAAATAATGGTATCTAGTTGCCTTTTTGCATATATTATGATCGAATTAACATATTTTAAACGCCATGTTATATCAAACATAAAATTCACTTTATATTAGTGAAACATCACTATCTGATGACAGACATGTTAACGGTTGTTTTTTGATGTTGTTTTTTTGTGGCATTCTCGATTTCGAGAGTAGACTGTTGCCTAGCCAGAGTGAGCAATGTCCTGGGGAGAGAGCACTTTTTACAGGGGTGTTCTCCTGTTGCCTTCCCCATCCGATAGTCTTTATGTCGGGCTAGGTGGGATTCGAACCCACAACCTCTGGTATGTGTTAACAGTAGAAGTCAGCTACTGTTAGCCCTCAAAAACATGCCGGTGATTAATGGTAAACAAATGTTTGTTACAGAGCTACAAAAGGCCTCTTCTCCCTCCATGCAGAATTGGAATAAAACTTCAATTCTTAAATTTATTTTATTTGAGTCTGCATATGGAACAGGCGTCAATTAAATGAATTGCCTTATTTTGCCTTTAAGATCCAAGAATATGATTAAGATTTATGTATGCAGCATATTATGTTTCTTGACGATACCACTGAATATCAGCTATCTGCCCCTTTGCTGCTCCCTACTCCCTGGTCCCTACTCCCTGGCCCCTACTCCCTGGTCCATACTCCCTGGTCCCTACTCCCTGGTCCATCTAGGCCAAGGCAATCACCTAGTATTACATTTGGCCTACGAGATTCTAAATCTTGTAGAAGAAATGCAGTGGTGGCAATAAAGATAATTTAGGGAAATGCAACATAAGCCTTGACTCCATAGTAACCATTGCACTGTGAGAGGTACAAAAATGCGCTTAGCTGTTTACGGACCAAGCAAAATCAAAACGATCGTCAATTATAGTTCCTAGCTTCTAAAATTTTCTAAACATATTGTTTAAGATGTCTAGATGTATAACTGTTTAGATAATGCTTCTCATTCCCAATGTCACCAATAACAAAGATCACTTCAAAGGGGACATTATATTTGAGCAACGTTTCGCGTACCCAAAACTTCATCAATTCTATTGGAAATATTAACAAATGGCACTTAATTACCGATGCCACGGTTGTGCTCCTTGTTTATTTCCAGAAAGTGTACGCACGCACACACACACACATACACACACACATACACATACACATACACACGCACACACACACACACACACACGCACAAGCACACATACACACACACATACACACGGACAGCGAACGTGATCATGTTCAAACAAGAGCACAGACAATGACAGATCAAAACAAATAAGCATCGATTAATGCGTTTTATGACATTGTAAATCCTGTAAATCATATATTACTAGTTGCCGTTTTTTTATTATATCTAATATTTGGATTATCTATTTAAATGGTTGGTACCTATCTTTGTATGCTGATGCAGAAAATGATACCGGTACTGGTAACATATATAAAGTGATAATAAATATGAGAATATGTATAAAGTAGTAACAAATATGGTAATTTATATCAAGTGGTAATAAATATGGCAATTTATATCAAGTAGTAACGAATATGATTATTTATATGAAGTAGTAATAAATATGGTAATTTATATCAAGTGGTAATAAATATGGTGATTTATGTAAAGTAGTAATAAATATGGTAATGTATATCAAGTAGTAGTAGATATGGTAACTTATATCAAGTGGTAATAAATATGGTAATTTATATAAAGTAATAATAGATATGGTACTTTATATCAAGTGGTAATAAATATGGTATCAAATATAGAACGTAGGCATACATGGTATCTAATGGGGGGTTTGATGATGGTGATTTGAATAGAACTGATTCAAATAACGGTTAAAAATGATTTCCTTTCCACACAGTCATTATGCTAATTTCTTTAAAATAGAATAAGGCTATTTCATCATAGAATCGATTGTTGCTACGTTTATGACACAGGCACATGTAATGTTGAGGGTAATGAATTCAAAAAATCTGATTTTGAAGATACACTTTGTAATGTCATCTTAGAAAAACGGATGAGAAGCAAGGGTCTTAACAAACTTTTCATGCCTTCTATTTAAAACTGTGTTCTACATAATTATCCCAATGGCTTGCTTTAAAGTTCCTGAGGGTGTCTTCACACTGGAAAGTTACTAAGCGTCGTCGCAAACTGTTGCAAGTTGTAATGTATTCGTCTATTCTCTCGTTACTTATTTATCTCCTGCAAAGTTAATTAGAATTCGTGATCTTTACCAAGTGATCCTTCACCACTTTTCTACCTAACTGTAAATAATTATTAATTACCTCAGCTTTCATATCACTTACCTTTTGTTTTGTTGCTACGGAAATTAGTAGAGAAAGAAACTCCATTTTAATTATTTGCGATACTTCAAGAGTTTACTATGTTTGGGTTTGTGTTCGTCGATTTCTTTCTTTACTGTCTGAGACTACAACAGATATTGATGAGATTATGTGCTTTGTTACGTTCTGTTGTTTATAAACCAAGGTCTTGTTCTTTCATCGTCAACCCATGTGCTTTATAAATCGGTGGTTCATAACTTGCTTTGTCTGGCGGGCCCCTTGTTAAAATTGGAAACATTCTGCAGAGCACTTCATAGCGCTAAATAGACTTCAAACAAATACGCTACTGAAAACTGTAACAATAAATCGTTGTATATATTCAGTAATCCTGCTTTAGTGGACTGGCTAATCAAACCTTGTTAAGCGTTATATTCTATGAAGTATATAATCTCAGCAGCATAAAAACACTTTATCATAGCATCTCTACTAACATTAATGAATCACAATTCTAGAAGATCAGTAGACGGTCAAATGAAAATTCAACGTATTGTTCAGTTGAGTTATAACTCGATTCAGGGATTACATTTATGAACACTGTCATGTTTATCGCGATCCTAGCAAGAAAGGTCTTTTCGCATCTTCATATATTAATACAGCACTAACTATTTCACATTATTGTCTTCTCGTGGCCTTATATGTGGAGGTTGATTTCTTTAGCGATTTCCGCACATCGATTTATCGTCATCTAAGTTCTCCTTTTAATGTTGCAATAATGAAGACAACAAAGTGGCTTATAAAAACTTTAATTGATTGATTATCTATTTTCTATTCCTAGAAAGTAAAACTGTATAATTTGTTTGACATGTATTCTCTATTATCACTTTTTTAAACTCTCTATTTTGATTGATCCGATTCAGATGTGATAGAGAATAGACACTAGAATGCACCCTTAGGGCACACCAGTTTTATTTCCTCAACATCTGCCTTTGACATAGCATATATCAATAGTCTAGTCGCACAGGTTTTACACCAACATAAATATGGCATTCGGATTTTATCAGATACCTTCCGTATTCTTCGCTTAAGGATGGATCTGAGAGAAGTGACGCCGGCGCCTTCTCGTGTTTGTTGAAATAACCTAAACTTATGTTTCTCTTTTGTTTAAGTTGACTGCGCTTTAATCTCTCGATACATTGCATTTTGATAATAAGGTAAGCTATAACAAAAAATTAGTTTTTTAAAGTAAAATATAAAATATCAAAAAAATCTCAATTTTATTTTCGCACATGGTTTAAAATCGCATAGGGTTTCCTTATAAATTGTCAAAAATGTTTGAAAAGAACGAGCACCATAGTCAAAATTAAATAAATAAAAGGCAGCAGTTCAGTTTAGTATAGTATAGAACAATTGATGTAGTGACTATAGTTGACATTTGTCCTGTCTTTAGTCGCTTTAATAATAAGATTAACTTTAGTACAATTCATTTGATATATTTATAGAGTTGTAACAAATTAAGTGTCTTCTTTAGCTGGTTCAATGGATATGAGGTTTACGTGTATGTGTAAGGTAACATTAATTGACAATTAATAACTTTTATGAAACCTATCCATATTTTCTTCTATACTATAGTTGTATTTGGAATTGGTATTACAATGTTATATCTAGTAAAATTCGTATAATTTTTGAGTTGCATGTTCTGTATTGACAATTAGGTATCATGGGAAAGTCAAGCATCGTATCTTTTCAATGAATTAAAATATGTAAAACCCAACATATATTTATTGATCTCCATTCCCTTTAGTAATCATTTTAGAGATATGTAACGTTCAGTATGATGCATCTGCATCAGGAGTGAAAAGAAATAGCGGAACAACAACAATTGATAAATATATAAATAACTGTATGAATAACTATTATTATTATTATTATTATTATTATTATTATTATTTTGAAGTTTAAAAAATTATTATTATTATTAGTTCAGTAGGAAACGCTTTCAAGTTATCAAAGGAGGAAGTTTGGTTGTAACCTCTGATTGCAAACGAGGTTACTGTTGCGTAGGAGCTGATTATGTTGTGAAGACAATACATCCTAAATTTGTAAACTTAAGCACCGAAACCAGTCAAGAACTGTCCTTCCACATTGCTTTAAGGGCGCTAATGCTGAGGTGTATACAATAGTTTGAATGCACTGTTTGTTTTTGCTGTCTGTGCACGCAGTATTTAAATCCAGTAGTTGTCAACGCACTATTAAGATTCAAACACGAACTTCGAGATTTTCATGATTTCATAAAAGTAAAATTAGATACTCACTATCACATTTTTGGTATTTACCAACATATTTATTTATTGGTATGATTTGTTTACACGAGCAATCTGAATTTAATGGGACTTCTCCTCTTTTACAAAAGGTTGTTACACATTTAAATACTTTCATACATTAATAACTATTAAATTTATTCTTTGGCATGCTAACCATGCTTGCTTGGCGAGCAGATTCATAACCCAGGAGGTCATTTCCCGGTCTGCACAATCCATTCCAAGCACTTTTTCTTGCTCTAGTCAACAATCAAATATCATATTCTGGGTTTTTTCTTGAAATGTATATGTCTCAATGTTTATACATTGTACAAAGGTCCAATTTTAAATTCGACACTTCCGTTAATCTTTCATTATTAACTTTAATTATTTCTACAAAACATTTTGAATCTTTGTTTAGTAACATACTTCCCTGCCAATATAAAATCCTGGAGTGTTGCATTGAAGGGTTGATTTAACTTCATGAAACTTAGCTACCTCCTTTTTTACCCTTAAATTTATGTAGCTGTATGAAAAATACGTCACAGCTTTGCTCACTGAAGACTAATTTGCTAACAATTTTTAAGTGCGATGGCAAACATTTTAAACCATAAGGTCAGGGTCATTTTTCAAAGTTTTATTGAAAAAAGCTCTTCCATAACTTTCCTAGTATCTATTCAACAATAGAAAACAAAGGATTCAGTTGCTACCAAAGTGGATAGCCCCTATTTATCTACCAAAACGATAAAAAGAAAGTCACTATTCCTATTTGACTCCAAGTTTGTTATCACAACAATTTTAATCAGATAAAATCAGGTACTTCTCGAGAACAAATCTGATGTCAGAAATTAGTGGAGAGCCATGTTCGAACCACAAGTGACGCTGCTTACATCGTAGCAACTGAGACAAAAAATTCCTTCTCTATTATTGTGTATATTGATAAGACTTCCTCATGTGGCAGAATAAGAATCTGATAACGAGGCCAATGCATTGTATCGTTATGCCATTTCGGTGATATTTCTTGACTTGATGAGTAGATCCTTTAGAAGTTTTGATTTTTTAATCACACGCTTACGCGCTATGTGTCCAGCAATCTGGTTTTGTTCAAACAAGTTAATAGGATTGTACGTAACTCGTAGCCATTCAATTTAAATCTTTTTAGTTTATTGCCGACTCGCTTTGGAGTACTAAGCCTCTTAATCCAAAAAATAATGACTATGGGAAAGGACAGAGGAGTTGTGCACCTTTCTCAATTTCTCATTATTGATCAGGCTAAAGGGATTGAGTTTCGGAAGGTAAAAAGCGCTTGTAGTATTAAAGGGGGATATTTCTGAGAAGCTAGGCATTAAGCTGTCAAACTTCACCTCTTCATCCACAGGCCGTTGTCACATGAGGGAGACACGTTCAGGTATGCCTTAATTGATGTGATTTCAGTTGATTAGGTCATAGTAGAAAGTCGTCAATTAGTTATTCGGTTGTTTAAATTGGTTATAATAGTAAGATAGTTCGCATTTCAAGACAGGAACAACAAGACAGGAAGGTTTACTACGTCTTCCTTTTAAACTTTAGAGTTTCTGTCATCTTTTATTCGTCAGTGCCCTTATCTTGAATTTCCTACGGGCAAGACCTACTACATCTCATTAACAGACTATGTTAAAAATGTATCCTTTGGTAACATTGAGCTAGGCAAAAGCAGAGACATTCGACAATGAGAACTATTACCTGGATTTCTCAATTCTTGTAGCACACTGAGAAGAATCTAAAATATGAAATGGCAACGGGGAAGGCAGCTAACAATGCAACAGTTGTGGATAGCTCAACTGTCAATTAGTGAGGGTTTAACATTAGAGGGAGAAGTGTCAATTCAAACTTCCCAAAACTTTAAACGTTCTCAATATCTAAAATGTACCTAAAGGTTTTTATGCATTTATGAGTTAAAACTGCTATTGATGAATATTCACATATTTTGGTCGGAACGGAATATTCTGGTTTTGAATTTCTACGGAGGAATATTTTGGATATTTTAAAACTAATGATGAAAGGTAAATAGTGATGAATTGTTCAAATATTCTTCCTATGGTAGTATTTGATTTCTCTTAATTTTAATGGTTGCTCGTATGTCAGTCATCGTTGTGATGTTAAATAACAAGAGACAAACCTGATGTGTTCCAACAACATATGAAAAAGGTATGATATTCAGCTAATTTTTCATGTATTTTTGTTTATCAAATTTTTTACCCACAATCTCATGTCAACATTATCTTTATCAGTATCGCCATATTTCACAAATGATGCACTTTGAATTATCTTTCAGTAGGACCTTTTTTTGTAAATAATATTAATGATTGCAGAAACAAAAATAATATTTTTGAATATAACAATTTTGAAAAATTTGGTTTTATGGTTACTTAATCTCAAATGAAGCTATATATACGTATACATACTATTATATAAATTATATACACCCAGAGAGTAGATACTAAATACCTGTAGTCCCTTCAATATTTGTTTGTCAAAATATGGAGTATAATCAGTAACATACTTTGTCACAATTCACATACCTGTTATTCAAACTCATATTCAAACAATATAACCATGTCCAAACTTCAAAGAGGGGCAACTTGACATTTTGGAACAGTCACAGAGATCCATAGCTTGTTTACTGACGTTTCCTTCTAATGAATAATAGTTAAAGAGAGATAGAAATCAATTGATTCTCTTATCCTAATAGTATACAAATGCTGATAAAGAGATCTACAAATTAAAACTGTCCTTGACACTATGTCTTCCTCGATGGAGACTCAATAACACATCTAATCCCCTTCACATGCATTGGAAATTTTGATTAATACTTGTTTCTCACTAAGAACCCGCCAAAGTCGTTCGTTAATTAGACTAAAGCTATTTATGTAGATGATTGTATTGTTTAGAAGCATGCACATTGAAGACTATGCCGCATCTATTACTAATAAAACATGTGAATTATATTAACACAGTGCTAACATTTTATTGTACCTATATCTTTGAATGATTGTCGCCATGTAGAGACTTGACTATAGCAAATTATTTTGGTCCTGAACCTGTCGAATAAAGAACTGTGTACCTTCTACGTACCATCAACACATCACATTATTTTTACTCAGGATATTTATAAACATTACGTTCACTTCAAATTATATTAATGACAACATCATTTGTTTACAAATACTTACCAACCATTATTTATTCCTACGAAAATATAACTCTTTCAACTGACACGAATTTCTTTGAGATGAATAAATATTACTGCCAAACGTGAATACATGAAGTGGTCCCCATAACGACACAACAGATTTCTGCATTTTTCTATTTGATAATTTACATTTGTTCCTTGAGAAAGTTTACTCTAGATAAAAACGTGCTGTGATGAAGGATTCATAAAAAAATTAGGTATGGTACTGCAAGTGACATTTATGAGGAAAATCGTTGTAGAACTGATAGGCAACATCTTAAGAAGAGGCATAAATACGTCTTCAGCTCAATTTGGGAATTAGAATGTTATGATATATGTTCTGGTATATGGAAAGATGTTATCATATATGTTGAGCAACAAAAGAAAATTCCAGCTGTAGTGGCAACGTTATCTAAGAGGAAGAAATAATAATTTGAGGCCCCAGTTATGCATTGGGGAATTTCTAGGGACACATGAACATAAAGTCGTCTTAGATAAACTCAGACACTGCAAGAAACCTAACGAATCTGACAAATGGTGAAGTTATTGATGGTGGATTGGTAACCTTAATTGATATTTGTGTATGTGTGAGCTAAGCCCTAGTTTAGTCGTGATACTTTTGCACGCATAGCCAATACGTGTGTGTGTGTGTGTGTGTACGTAGTTTTACGTATCAGTATGTTTGCATACATATAAATATATGTGTGAGTGTGACATATGCATTTCATGTTTATTGAGTTCTACATATGTACATGTATGTATATATATATATATATGTGTGTGTGTGTGTGTGTGTTTATCCTTATCACACTATCAAAACAGGATTTCACATTTCAAATACGTGCTTCATGCAGAGATTACGGGAGTTATAGGACAAATTTTTATACGTTGTGTTACCAAATCATAAACTAAAATGTCTGCATAAAATTGACACTAGACACAAAAGGAAAAGCAGCAAAGCATGACTTCTTTGACTACTTCCAATGACTGTTAATATACTGAAACCCTCTTTACAACAGCTTCAAGACCTCCTAAAATAACGTTTATTTTGTCGATAATTTTTTGACGTTAAGTTGATGTACTATGCTATTGGTTTTTTTCTTTATTTTTAACAATCTTCTCTTAGTATCACCTTTCTGTATTAGAATGATGTTGTGATTCTCTGTTATCCCTTTTTGAAAACCATGCTCTATCGACCATGGACATTAGAATTCTAGTACCATGACCTTTAGGGCTGATAACTGAGTAGGAATACATAAAGAGGTAACAAATTTAAAATTCATGTTGAGGACGGTATGTTATTTTACCTTATTCTGTATATTCTGTATCTGCTCCTCAAAAATTGCATCTACATTGTGATGCAATCATTTATCCAAAATTGATGAATACGCCATTGTAGTACCACAACAATCAACATCCCAATTTTATTTGATTTAATCACTCTTTAAACAATAAAATCAGTAATCAATGTCCTACTTTTACAGCTGTACACAAATATAATCTAAGTAAATGGCTATCATGTTATACATTTTAAGAAAAAGTACGTAAAAGTTGATGTGGATATGAGACTTTCTGTCATTTATTTCTTCTAGAAATTGATTAATGTCATTTTATGTATCTTGATAAACTATTTGAAGTTAAGGTAATTTAATGGTGGAAATTGTATCTTGAAGCTATTTCTTCTTCATTTTGTTAATTGCCAAAATATATATGGAACACATTAAAGTATTCCTGGTACCTCCAGTACCCCAATCATAGTGTAACAATGCAATTTAGTAAACACCTATGGCATAACAATTGTAGTCATCAAACTACTTTTTGTTGTTTGACGTAATATCGGCTGATGTGATTCTATATTAGGCATTTTTGTAACTGTAGCAAATTCATGCATTCTGTTATTAAAGAAAAAGGTACTATCGAACTGTCTACAAAATGCGATCTTCATACTCTACCAAACCAGTTGCACATTTCCAGCTGTAGTAGTGGCATTTTTGTTAATGAGTTTTTTATCATTCAAAATTTACTTAATTTCATGAAATAGAAATTTTTCTTCTATGAATAGCTAACTAGTCTTAAGCAACATATAGCAACCAGTACTCTTACCATATTTTTAATTTTTTTTCGAGCCTCACGTGAGTTGGACTTGATCATCATACACTTATTGCAAACTAGACAGTTTTTAGCTCTGGATCCTATCTTAAAATGACTTAATAATCCGAATTCTATTTTCCTCGATTATCTCCATTCCAATCTCCAATTGTCTAATCGGGCTAAGTCGTAGTTTCCTAGCTACGTCACTTTTTCTAGCATTCTTACTCTCTTTGATATACCGACAGTTTGGTCAGGATTATCTCATTCCTCAAATAAGAGATAGGGGCAGGTGAGTGACCCTAAGTGCATTTATGTTATAGTATACACACAAATCTGTGGGGAAATGTAAAATGATATAGGACCTACCAGCTTGAATGCTGCGGATATAATCAACTTTTTATTTTCATGAGAGAAATCTAAATATAGACGTCGCATAACTTGTATTGCAGATGTCATACAATCACTGGAGCCTATCAAAGGTATAGTTTATCCCTAAAAATATAATGACTATTACTTGACCTTTGTATTTCTGACTAGGGATAAAATATCCAACTTCAAAGGTAAGCACGAGATGCAAACAGAAAGATTTTTGTTTACCAAGCATATTATTTTTATCTCGGCATTTTTTTGCTGCTTTTATGATTCTGTCCTTTTATTATTTCTTGTAATATACTATTTCAAGATTACCAAAGCACTTAGTAACTCTTATGCCTAGTATTATAGTTGTACTCGATCTAGCTGTACGTTTAAAGCACTGCCTATAATACTTGCATTTTTACGGATTGCATTTTCTGTTGTTTTCATGCGATAACATTTATGCAAAATACTTGTTTGTAATTAATAGAAAATTAGTTTGATAATTTATGCAGTGTTGTGGTGCCATATAACTTTATTATATTGCCTATGACTTTTTTGTCTAGAAATAGAAAGTTGTAACAAATCTGCCTTGATTTTATGGGAAATGTTCTTTAGAATAAAAAGTATTAGTTGCGAGGATTTCTAGCATAATTTCTGGAACAAAGGTTGTATATAGCAGACATTCCATCCTTAATATTATATATGACGTAATCCTTTTTTCAAAATCAAAAGAATTACTTGATCTGATGTTAAGTATGGCAAAAGTACTTTAGGTAAGAACATTTGACTACTGAACCTCTAATAAGAGCAATTTATTAAGAAAAGGGCTTCAACAGCAATCAAAGCTAGTACAACAATGTTGTCCAATGTTTTTTTAACCTTTGCACTGACAAATCTATTCACCAATTTTACATTGATTCTGATTGATTTTCGATAGAGATACATGATTACAAATAATTTTATATGCATATATATGTATGTATGTATACTTCAAATGATTATTACTCAGAAAAACAAGGACGAATTATTCAAAAACACTTCATCAAGTTTTTCTGTTTTCAAAACGTCAATACAAATGTGATAAACATGAAATTGATTTAGAGACATATTATATATGTACATGTTTGTTTATGTTTGTATTTATTTATTAACATCCAAATTTCAACTGTCTGTCTTCATTAAACTGCTGTACAATTTCTATATGCAACTTTAGAAACCGTTTTTAGATATTTTGGTATATACATATTTATATATGTTTATATCTAAATATATGTGATTATGAATGCATTTCTATGGCTATATGCTATCGATCGATAAAATAAGGTTATAGGTCAGGATGAATTGCACCAATGCCACATCCACCGTTTTCCTGGCCCACTCAATACTTATTCAGCTATTTGTAATCATGGTTAATACACCGCTTCCCTTGTACATACATCTGTATTTACCTTTAATGCACCGCTTCGATCATAGTTTATAGAAGAAGGGAATCCTATTCCAAACGCTGTGACGGATAAATAACTTAGAATCAAGTCTATATGGAAGAGTAAAAACAGGTTATTTAATTTTTTTTACCCCTCTAAGAATCCAGTACTTAACTGTAGGATGCAAATATATATGATAAAACATGTATTAATGTCATATGATGCTGTGAGTATGCCCTTGCATCTTTGTCGTCTGAGCTCTTAAGTCTTAATCAAATCCAAAACATCATGAGTTGGTAGTTAAAATAAGCCCTTCTAATTTCTCTAAATCCCAAACTTGCTAAATTGGAGAAGCGGTGGTTTTTCTTCTAAAATCCACTCTGATATAAATAAGAACTTGTAAGCCTTGAATAATGGATCACTTTTCCATCATTTTGGTCTTACGAAAAGTATGAAGCTAAATTTAACAATAATAGCACGATGATTTTAGCAAGATAGTCAGGGCTTATTAGCGTTTCTTGGTCTCTGTGATAATCTTCAATCAAGATAATTTTACTTCTAGGGGTTAGGAAATTGTCAAATTGTCAGTCTATGATATGTATGGAGATTCAAAGTAAGGGAAGCTTGTACTTTTTGTTGTTGCCAAAAACGTAGATATAGTCACAATGATTGCAATTATTAACCTTGAACAATTATAGCGATGCAATGATTTGCCCTTTTACGAAGAGAGCCAAGCTAAGTTATAAACATCAGCTGCTGCATTCCTATATTCACTTGACCCTACCACAACCAAATAGACGAGCAATAAGCAAATACCATTGTTCTGATTTTAAGACATATCGGATGGGATATTTGATAAAATAGAATTGCGATTTTACTAAGATATTTAAAATGACATAGGGTGATAACTTTTCATTGAGATCGGAGAGATAAGTTCAGGAGTCCTTCGCCGCAGTCATCTCAAACTTATTGAAAGTCGATCGCATCAAATCCAATCGTAAACAATAGCCACTAGGATACACTAATGTGAGGTGTAATTATCTCAAAAAGAGTAAGCGGTGCTTAAAAAGATTTGTGGATTAAAGTGGAAGATAACATGCCAATTACAAGTCGTATTTTCGGATAAAATAAAAGAAGCTAGGAGATTCATTGGAGGTCAAAACGTAATTGATAAGCTACGTGAGTCCACATCAATGAAGTGAGATTTTCAAATAATTTATAATTTTTCAAGAAAAAATAGATTTGTGTTTTCAATATATAATATTTTAGGATGTCATACTAATAAAAATTAGATGCTTTTCTTATGTACAATATTGCATTTCTTATTGTACCCTTGTTAAGGTATATGCATGTCTTATACCATGAATGCTATATCCTATAGTGTGAATATTATATCATAAAACCCATTCTATCACATCATGGCATAGGATTTCTTAGAAAGACCCACAATGCACTGTGTCCTAAATCGTATTATATTATACTTAAAATTATAGAAAACATCATTTCTTATCATTTCTATATCATGCAATATCATACAGCGTTTCATAATTTACCAAATCATATATCATTTAATACTTGCAACAAAATGTCGTGGATTCTACTGAAAGTAGAAATTTTGCATTAGAGAGTAAAAAGTCTATATTTATATATAATCTAGATTATAGTGGTGGATACATCGGCTTAGCGGCCACGATTTTCGAGATAGGCGGGCTTCTGATTGGATATCCTAAATAGTCGAAAAGACATCATTCTTTTTTAACTCATCGCCTATTCATCGCTTTATTATAAAATATTCCTTTGGTAATATACATTAATTAAGCCAACAAGATAACTCTTGCTTCGAATTTGTTCTATCAAGGGAGATAAGCGAAAGCTACCTTTTTGCTTTGCTTAGCCGAGCTTTTTCGTTCTTTAATTTTTGTTTCATTTTTGGCCTCTAAGTATAGCAAAGCTTATAACACACAATAGCATTCATATCAATAAGATATGTGGCTTTGATAATTTAGTAACAAAATTAGTGGATAAACCTGCATCCTTTCGGCTTTGTCATCTAAAGATGGTAATAAAATGAGTTTTTAACCCAACTCTCACTTTTTTCAGATATGCAAATGAAGATTTGGGATATTACAAGCATCTTAGTATTTATTATATATATTTGCCTGTTTTTCTATGTGCCCGTCCACGAAGTTCTTCTGCATCAGCTAGCCCCAGCATCTGCTGTTATTATTATAGATGAACAGGTAATCAAAACCATAATATTAGATGAACCTGAAACAAGCCAAGTTGAAAAGTTTCTTTTCCTATTATGACATGTAGATGAAAGTTGAGCAGCTATGGAAATTATTCATTGATTGGAATTTGAAAATAGTTTACGTCAATAAATCAGATTTGTCGAATGAACTTAATTAAACGAAAAGAAAAGTGATAAAAGGCGAAGGAGTATACACCAGGAAATGATCCAAGGCTTTTAATAACTGCAGTAAACTGCTGCTTTTACAAACTGCGTAACATTAAGCTGCCAGAGCCCAACACCACCTCTGTGAATTCACTTCCGTCTCACTTACTGAGAAATCTATGAAGATTTGAATTAATTGATAATCTATTCGAGCCTAATCTGGAATGTCCGGTCTGTCTGATGTTATTAGCATTGTTAGGTTAGACAGCGAGCCAACTTATTAATTGCATTTTTTTTATTCGTTTTAGATTTTTACTTTACCAGCTCTGCCTTTTAGTTTTTTTTCGAAAAGCTCCTTTTTTTGCTTTTTCAAAGTAATTCCCATTAGTATTTTTCACTTATCGTCGCTTTATTATATGTAAAGTAAGGAAATATCTTAAATATCGTAAGAAATTCCTTGTTAAGTTTGAGTTTCTGCCTAATTCCCCAAATATAGTAGGTTGGATCAACTGATTAAGATGGTTGTCTTTTTTTGATGAGGTTCCTAAGATTTAGATATGTCCTCAAATGTGTTATTTCCCCTTTGCTTGCAATAAGTTGACAAACTAGGTAGTTTAGGAGCATTAT
>JAAAKL020004523.1:0-20820 GCA_010016065.2 Carybdea cf. marsupialis auct. non (Linnaeus, 1758) | reverse complement strand
ATGTACGAAAGCGTACAAGGGGGGAGGGGGTAAAAATCGTCAAAATTGAGCGTACGTACTTTTTGAATGACCCCTAGGTAAACATGAAAATTGAGTATTTTTTCCATAATTCGAACATTTTCAAAATCGTGACGTCATACTTTCCCACCACATTGATAATTTGGTAAGTACACGAGGTTTGGAAGTTTTACATCTGTTTAGCTTGCTTTTAGTCATTTTGGGAGGGTCGTGTCGTTAGAATAAGTAAAACGCACTTAAATGAACATATTCTAGTCATTAAAATCGGAATTACTAAATTTGACTTTTTAGAAAGGGTTGTGTTGGTGATGATGGCGGAGTTGCGGTATACGCGCATGAATCTCTGGCCTGCCGTTGCATAGTTCATTTGGAGAAGGAGGATCTCCAGTGTTTCTTGCTTGTATTGCTGCTAAGAAATCCAAAGCTGACTTGGGTTGGTAATTTATACCGTCCACCAGTTCGAGTACTCTATCTAAAAATTCCAACGAAAGATTTTGAGACGCTGCTTTCTAACGCACGCTTAGAGGACAAGAAGAATCTGTTGCTATGAGATTTCAACCATGGTAAGGACGGTAATCATTTAAGTAATCGTCCCGATTGGTGCTGAGATCAAAAATCGTGAAATCAGGCTACTGAACGATAGACGTACGTCATACCAACTGTGAGTCGGCCGACAAAATCGTAGCGGGTAAGTCAGGCTTAAAGATTCAAAGTTTTTAATTGGCCTCTTGTTGACAAAGATGCCGCACAATATTTGCAAGACTGTTCTTATAGAATCTTACGTGATTGATCACCAATTGTTAGTCCAGAGAGAGCCTTATGTTTATTCTTTGCTTCAGAACAGTAAACGAATTATATGAAAGAAAACAAGTTAACAACGTCGAGTGGCATATCAATTGATTGATCGATTTAATATTTCACATTTATTGATGACGTCATGAAAGGCGCTAAATTTTAGCGGGAAGGGTGAAGCATGGGATGTTTGCGCTTCTCCTCAATGTGTTGTAACGTTAAATAATACGTGCGTAAAACACCCCGCTTATAAAAGTTTTATTCCGTTGATGTTTATAGTTGTCAAGATGGTGCCTTTCAGCCACCTTAAATGAACAGTCTCTAAGCTTAAGTTTCAGCTTGATTCCAAATACAGCCCTGTTGTATTTAGTCAAGTGTTCAACCAAGAGTTGACTGACCTACTGATGTAAGTGTTCAAGTTTTCCAGCAGGGCAGATGCTATACTTGCCGCAAATGGCAAACCATTGGCTAATGCAGATAACCACATTTCTTGAGCTTTGTTTAGACCTCGTCCATCATTTTTCTTTACGATGTCCTCTGGACGATCCGTCCTCGGTCTTCATTTTGATGTCAATTTGGTTGTTATATGCCATTACAGCGGTCTTTTTTGCATTTAGACTCTACCCCTTTCCCCAGTAATTCTTGTTCAACCTTCGCAAGTTGATGTTACCCCCCCCCCCCCTCACATGTCGCTTGCAAAGCAAAGATCAACCGGTATTATTGGCTAGGCTCCCCTGCTTTTAGTAGGAGTCAGTATGTTTTCCATTCCAGATGATTAAGGACAAAAATACGCTGATGCTCCTGATATGTATGGCACGTTGAATCGAAAATATCATAGATAAGGTAAAGGAATATGATCACCTTGGGACTTCGAAAGTGCTCTGATACTATTTAATGCTATAACAGCACTATTGTCAGATCCAAATGTCACGATTGACTATTTTGGAAGCAAACCCTGATATTGGACTATGTAATTCCTTTGTCTGTACACAAGGGGAAGTCCCTCGATGAAATGCAGCTCAAGCGAAACCATTAAATCAGCAAGAAATTGTACGACGTTGTGATTATTTAGAGTAGATTACTTGACGAACTATTTTTAAGTATAGATAATTTTTGTAATATATGAACGCCGAATTAGTCGAGATAAGAGAAACCGAGTAGAAGGAGTTATTGATGATCAGAGATAAATAAAAAGGAAAGTACCGAGGCCAGTGCGTGATTGCTGTCAGAGTGACTTCTGGTTTACATAAAGCATTGCTACCAATTCGGGGGTCCGTTAATTTAAGGTGGCTGAAAGGCACCACCTTGACACAGTTCAATGTAAGGATTTCAAAATGGACTACAAAAAGACTCGAAATAAACTTTCCGAAGCAAAAACCCATCTCTCGGTATCCACAATTTCACTGGCACCTGGATTTCTATAGAAAATCATCCAACTTAAATTTATGTAGCAACATCGAAGTTGAGTGTCAGCTGCACAGATCCATGTCCAAATAACATTTGTCTTTCTTCTGCCATTATGCTAGCTACCATTTAGCCTCTAACTATTTTATGTTTTAAGCAGTGGCGTAGCCAGAGGTATACTTCAAGGTAAAATAGCATACCCTGGTTTAAGTCCGTCGTTTAATTTGAAATTATATAGGAGTAAAAAAGAATGCTCCATCATTATATTTTCTGTTTTCAGACTCGATAAATTGCAATGGACCCATCTCCCACATGAACTTCTACATGTTTTGTAAAACTTTACCCTTGGGGAGTGCCAGACACCGGTTAATTTTTTCATGGAGCATGCCCTAAAAATGCTGATACATAATTAGCATGCCCAACAAAGATGACCTGGCTACGCCACTGATCCCTACAAATATGCTCAAATAGAGAAAGATTAACAAGGAAGATCGATTATTTAACACAAGAATACTTATACGGTTCCCCTAAAACTACGCAATGTTACGGTAATGTAGTTTAATGGAATATACTATGCTTTCTCGATGTCCTCTACACCATTGCTGCCTTCAGGCTTAAATTTTCTTCTCCCCTTTCACCTTTTGCAGTTACGGGATTTTCTTGGCCTATTTTGCAACCTATTTAGCCAATTTTGCTGCAGCTTGGAATTTTTAGTGAAAGTGAAACAGAAAAGATAAAAAGTAGTTGTGTACCTGCCTTCTTCCATCCATTGACCACCTCCCCCCAAATCTATTGTATTTATTCCCGTCTCCCAAATTATCATGATACCGTAATCTATAAATTTAACTATTGCGTTTATCCCTAAGGACTAGGTAAGGAACATGAGGTGCAATTGCGGCCATTAAAACCATAAAATAACTTAGGGACAAGACCGCGACAAAATTTTCTTTTTAGCTGGAGGCTCAGGGAGAGAGAAGAAACTTATTATTTCCTGTTGCTGTAGCGTTGCTAAGGGGGAAACTCCACAGTTACTATCCTCTATTAACGACTATCTTAAAAAGGAGGGTACTATTTTTTAAGAATTGATAAATCCCTTTTCTATTATCTCCATGTAACCAATTCGTGACAAACAAGTTAAAGAGATCAATCTTTCATGGTTCTCAATTGAAGGAAAGTATCTCCGCTTCAGGGCTCATTAATTTCTATCATAAAAAAGGTATGGAAAGGCTGGAAAGGATTTTATTAGAAAGTATTACAGCCTTACGTCCCTCTTTCATCTATAAAATTTCACAATTTTATTTGGTTGTTAGCTGGTAGATCTCTCCCTACATTATGCAGAGACGATAAATGATGGAGATGATTTCAGTCTCAGATGAATCCTACATTTCCCCCTATTTTCATTTTTGAATCTTTGCACTCGTTACCTTTAAGTGCAAGACTATCGTACATTCCTGTTTAAATTTATGAACAACATTTCATCTAACAAGCATGAAAAAATCCTAATGCTGAAAATGTAAGGTCTGCCTATCCAACTGGCCAAGTTTGAGGATATGGGACACTAATATAGCGCATAAACCGCACAGAAGTAGCAGGGCAGGAAATATCCATGTAATACAAAATTGTAGAGATAATGACCCTCGGCCTTTTCTTAAAATATTCTTATTTTCAAAAACTTTTATAGCGAGGAATTAACATAGTTTTTATGTATTAAAGTGATGAAATTATCAGCTTTGACATGCGTAAGATCATCAAAGAAAACAAACTGATTTTTACCTTGCTTTGGAAAAAACTGTTGGTAATCGGGAAGATTATCAAACGCGAATGAATAGAACAATTGTCTTTTCGCTATATTTTTGTCAGCATCATTTTTCAGACGTTTATGCTATTAGATTCTCTGTTTGTGAGTGTTACATAAATTGGTCTGCGTGTTATTTGTCTGTTTATAAATTGTTGAGGTTTTATACTTTAAGTCTCTCATTCCATGGACATTTTTGGAAGAAAAAAGCTACGAGATGAGAATTCTCACAATGTAAAGGGAAGAAACAGGGTTTTTGGTTTAAAATATTTCATGGGAGAAACTTTAGTAAAACTCGAAACCCAAATTGCAAAGATCGTAGAAGATTCTAGCTACGAAATTAGTAATTGCACCTTGTCATTTTAAGAAACGAAGCAAATGGAAAATCTGAAGGGTACAAGACACTATTGATTACAAGAACAATCACAACTTAAGTCAAGTATATTAAACAGACTTTGAACCTAGCACCAGGCGGGCATCGTATGATGTCTTTAACAATCAATTTTCGGGAACAAGAAGGAGTATAAAATAGCTATTTCATCTAGCGTCGTAAGTGTGTCGCGACTTTGAGATTAATTGACAGAATTGAGTACCTTGTTTCTTCCTTCATTCGACAAGCATCAGCTCTTCAACAGAAACCGACACCTCGGGTTTCAAAAAACAACAGCATTACTAAATAACATAAATTTGCCACAGGGTAGTGCTTGCTCGAAATTAAGACTGCTAAAATGTATGCGAGTGGACGCTTCTGTATCGTAGAAAAGGCTAGGCCTACCTTTCATGAGGCTGTTGTGCTATTAGTCAACCAAGAAGCAAGAAAATCTTTTCTCCTAGACAGAAAGAATTGCCATTTCAATTGGGTCTTTTCGGTTAGCTGCATAGTCATAATGTACGATGATCAAAAATACAACAATAATCAGGCAGTCCAAATTTTGATTCGTACTTTTAAAAACACATCTAACTATTCCTAGCCGTTTCGACGACTTGTTGGTGCAAAAATGGCTTAGATATTTCGTGCAACCCCCCAACAATATGCCATGTATGGAGAACGTCTACGCTGATACTCAATGTATTTACATTGTAAAAATATTTTCGTTTTTAAAGGTCTCTCTCACCTACCGATTGTTGGTCTACCAATTACCATACACTAGCCGTCACATAGACATGCTCTGTCATCTCACATTGATCGTTGGATGCAAATTTGTATGTTCTTGTAATCAAAGACTCACGGTAAAAGTAAGTAAAATGAATACAAGTAAAATGAAGTACGTTGTATTTACATTTCATCCTTTCAGGACATTCAAAGGTAATAAACACAACTTTTACAAATGCTGTGCTGTAAATGATGTTCTTTGACCCATTCATCAGGGTACGTAAACACACATCACCCACGAAAGATGCTTATGCATTTTTCTTGTCTCAATCACGTCCCACCTCTAGCCTTTGGTACGTTGATTAAAATGAAATAAATACGTTACTGTGAATATTACAGAAAGAGGCCGGTGCTCCAGTCTCTGGTCATTGTGTCACGAGTTTTCTCTGACAACCACTGCCTCTACACAGGAGTATGCCGGTAGCATACCTATCGTTAAACACGATTATCTGAAGATGCATGCTTAATAATGCGGGCCATTTCTTTCTTTAGCTGACTTAGTCTAGGATCAAGTTAAGTCTATCAGACAGACACACTTATATTTCAAAACTTACTCAATTACATATCAACTCTCAAAAATACAAAACGGATTGATGGTCTCTTGAGAACGAAACACATCTCATCATAGATTAAGAATCGACATACCAACAAGTTAGGATACTGCAGAGGATAGACACGAGACAGGACATGAACTATTGCCTCAACTAAGAAGATTAAGACTGCCATTTGAAGTTAATTGAACCCCCGAGGGGTTATTGCAATTGTTCAAACTGCCAATATTGCGAGGCAAATGTTTCGTAGGCATAACTTTAAATTATCACGTCCAAAATAAGGCAAAGGAGTGTGATACTGTTTGTAACAAAATATTATAGCTGGGAAACGAAGAGAAAAGGTTCGTGTAGTCTCTTACTTGATCAATGTAGCAGGCGCTAAGTATCTCTTTGTAGCAATGGTCAGTAAATCAGAAGATATCTTGGAAAAACGTGTGGGTATGGGAACCTATAACGACTAACAATATCCTAAATTCCATTTCATGCTGTCTTTTACATTACAGGCACAAGAGGACAGGTTGGTCAGAGAAAATTAGGAAAATATATGATACAGACAAAATAAGGAAACAAAGTATAATTATAAACATCGATATCTAAGAAAGAATATCATAATTAAGATTATAAATAAGATTAATAATTATGAATATAAAAAATTTAAGAAATGAAGGCTAGACATATGGTTGCCTTCACCTTCACACTTTCCATAAGAAGCAAGCAAAAGTTTGACGACTTTAACTTACCCATTTCACGTGTTTGCATGAAAAAGGGAACATACACAAATGTATGTCATGTGAATAAAATTTTGAGAATGGTTAGGTCCCCGAGAGGGATAACACCTTTTTTAAACAATCCCTTACAATGGGGTCAATGTTTCATGTCACTTTGAGGGGTAAAATTGTCTCCAATTCCATCATCTAGTTGATCTACCTTTATCACTTTGTACTGAATTGCATTGCTTATTTAAAGAAAATCATGTTGTAATTTGTTTGCAGTTTAACCATAACAAAGATTGAAAATCCCAGTAGAGTCATTATCAGTGATGTCCCTAGTTGTCCGTTGTTAAGAACTTCTTGAAGCGTTGAAGCATGATTTTAGACTTTTCTTTGCAACCAAGTCTAGTTTCTTTCTGAGTTTTCTAGGCTTACATACAAACTGACGCGTTTCTGTTTCTGTGATCTTTCCTCCCGGATTTACACGTAAGTTGATTACTTTATCATTTTTACTTAGTAGTATGACAGTTCATCTTCACGGGCTAGCAATAGTTGCTTCAGTGAACGCTTAAACCTATTTAAATCGTTCTCTTTCTTAAGACTTAACCAGGAAATAGTTCTAGAGTTTTGGTCCTCGGTATTTCAAGCTATACTTTTTGATATTAGTCCTTGCGTCTTTTAAATCTAAGTTAAGAGTAACGTGTACTCTTAGATCCGTAATAGACACACAACAAGAAATTGTTTTCAACTCAGAATATGAAATGAATTCACTAAAATGAAGAAAAGTTTATAAAGCTTTACAAGTTTTCAAACAGGTTTTCGAACGTGTTGCAGACATCAACATCGTTTTGCTCGAATGAGTAGTTAATCATATCAATTTCTCTTATCTTTTGATAAGATTGACTTTTATCTATCTTATCGTTAGAATGCGTTTCTTAATGTTACGCCGTGTGTTCAGTGGCGTAGCTAGAGGTCCTGCTTCTCCTGCTAGGCAGGAATAACATTTTCATTAAAAAAAATTAAAAATTCCATGTAAATTTACATGACTACTGATCTTTTTATTGTCTAATAAGTATCCGATAGACCATGGTTAGATGACTGAGTCTGTGCCAAAATACCAACAGGAGTTTTGTCCTGTCTTCCCACCCGAATGCATTGGCGAGCGAGTTATGCACTTGCCTATATTGGCTCATTCCGGAGCTCAACACCTACCATTGTCTGCAGCGGATAGCTGGATGTTTCTGTTGTACGGGAATGTCGAGCGTACAGGTTTTGTTCAGTTTTTACAAGGGTTTGCCAGTTTTTATCGAAGTTGATTGTCCTCTTATTAACCTAACAGTAAATATCATTACAAATCATTTCTTGGGTTGCGGAAGGGGAAATAATTTTTGGACGGAGGACGTTTCTCGAGGCTACATTGGCCACCGCTTTGTTATTTCGTGTTATTTTTGTGCGCAAAAATTTCCTAAAAAGACTGCTTTGGAATGTTAGTACAGCTGCTTCGTAAACATAGGGCAAGATTTTTATTTGACTTTGCCACCGCATGCGATGATGTATTTTTTAATACTCACGACATGGGGGGTGAGTCTAGTGGAAGTTTTCTTCCTTCTGCAACAGTAAACCAAGCTAGGCAACAAATTTCGCATCTTTCCTCAACTCGTTGTCTTTGATATGATGGAACCATGGTTTCACAAAGAGGTTACCTACTCACGAATATTCAGTCCGTTGCTTTTTTGCCAAGGAGTGCCTGGTAAAGGCAAAGCCTAGACTATAAGTCCTAGATTGATGAGGCTGGAAGATGGACATAATAGCAACATGTTTCCTTCTTTAAACAAATAAGGGTAAATACTCTCAAGACGCAGTCAGTCTTTCAGTAAGACTCCATTAATCGCTCGGAGACTGGAGCTGATGTAACCCTCATCGAATCCATCAGAAAACGGAGACTGTGCTGGTTTGGCCACGTTGTCACACGTCCGGAAGTTAGTGCTCTTCAGAAAGCGTTGAAAGAAGACTTCCACAACCCAAGACCAAGACGAAGGCCACTTAAACGATGGAGGGACCAGATTTCATTTGACATCGGATGTTCCCTCCCAAATCATAAAGACAATGCGATGGACAGAGCTCGATGGAACAGAATTGTCAGAAGGAGCAAGAGGCCTATCCAGGCACATAAGCAAGTAAGAAAACTCTCAAGCTGACAGTTACAACATGACTTGATTCATTTATTGAAATCATCCATGTATTTATGGGGCTGCAGACCAACAAGTTCATCGTGACAAACGTAGTCGTACCAAACAGTCTTGAACTCCGTTAATCTGGCTTGGAATAGCGAAAACACTTTAGTACTGAGAAGCTTTTCAGTACTAAATTGTTTTCAGTGTTTCGTGTATCTTTATTGTTTTGTGCCACCAATAAGCTTTTCCAGTCTGGCTTGGAGGTAAACAGGCAAAACCTCAACACTTTCGGGTGACTAGATAACTGGCTCCACAAAATGTTAGGGTGCCATTACGGTCAGTGCCATCCTCCCAAACATGTGAGTGAAGTAAGCCTACCCAGACTTGGCCATGGAGTCTGCAAAGACAAATTTGAAAGATTACCATCTCCATAGAACTACAAACTGTTTTTGAATTTTTAAAAATCGCCATCACAAGTTGTTACTCGGTCATCCCATGGGCTTGATTAAGTAAACACATTTTATTCCATCAAAAATATACTAGACAAATTCTTATGCCATAATATTAATGACCATGTATAACGGTTTTAATTGGTTGGCTTTGATGAATATCAGATGTTGATTTGATTTCAAAGCTGCATAGTTCAACGAGATGTAAAGAAGACTGGAAGTAGCCAAAATTCTTGAGGATGCTCCGTGTGCCTTGCTTGGAGAGGATAAGCAACGAAGCAGTGACGAGGATTGAAAATCAGAAACGATCATTGATATGAAGCCTCAGGAAATGACATGCCATTCGTCGGCCATGTATACCGTCATTCAAAAATCGAGGTTCTTACTCTGCGTGGCAAGACAGATGGCAAACCAACCAGGGAACGGCGTACCTTGAAAGCAAATGGGCCACTGATGGAAGAATGAATACCAGCAACTTTATCCAGACGTTATACGACAGATACGATTGGAGGAATATGACCGTCCACGTCTGTATCAGACACCACAAGTAGATGATGATGATGATGATGATGATGATGATGATGACAGTGAAAGACACCCTAGTTGTTTAACGACGCTTCTGTAACATTAGGAGAAATTCACACCTTCCAGTCTTTGTTGATACACCCATTAGCAGCACGTGAAATAACATAGTTGACAGGCATTCCTCAGTCCGTGAAAAACATTTCTGGTTCTCTCGAAACTTTACTTAAGAAAGTCTCCCTAGTTAACGAAACGAATCCCTTCAGACAGATATGAGTCATTTGTTATAATGGGCTCATCTAGCTGGTCAGTAAACGATCACTTCTAAAGCTACTATAATAAATAAGTTTCTCAGACTTGCTGTATGAATAGTCGCATCGCACATGTATCAATAATTATTTTTTAAAACTGTAAATGTCTTCCAACTAATACATACTGGTCCCTAAATTGTTAGTGGTTGGCGGAAAAAAATGAATTTGAAAATAGTACAACACCTAGTAAACTGATTATTTTCTTGACAGCAGATGGCACTTACAAGGCTTAAACCAGCTCAAAAAATTATCATTCTTGTAAATGTATATATATACACCTAAAAATGCCTTTTTACATCTATATTGTTCGTATGGCGCAACAGAACTTGGCGGCTGTGACGTAATAAATAATAAATATACTCAAAAGATAAATTAGACTGGCATTATGGGATTTACGAGAATTCATAATTGTAGTCGATCTATAGGAAAATAATTAAAATAAAACTGAAAACATGAATGAGGACACTAGCTAAACAACTCAAAGCCCTAACGAATCTTTTTGTCAATAAGGCACGTAATGAATCTTTAGCTTTTTGGCAACCATGTCTTATCTGTCTTATTAAAGTTCGAAAATGGTCTAAGCTTTAATAACTGAAGATTTGTCACTTGATTTGCTTTCGACATTGAAAATACATTCATGATTATAAACTAAAACGCCGGATCCCTTGTCTCGTTTTGTAAGAAGGATATACCTTATCAGCTTTTCCTTTCTCTAGAGTAATAAAATACTGCTCTTGTATTTCCGTGTACAGCGGTCACAATTGCCATGCACTACATGGCAAAGATTAGCTTGACAGACTTGATCTTTCAATGACTATGTGACGTCGTGCTTTGAGAGTCTTTGTGAAAGATTGTGAAAGAACTCCACAACCATACACACCGACACATATTCAGTTACGAGTGAGGAATTTGGTATGGTGCTCCAAAACAGGGTCAGAAATCTATCGTTATATGAACAAAAAACGTTTGAAAGACAGACGAGTAACCCTTTTGAAGAGCTAGGTAGAAAATGACACTATGGCGTTGCCTACACTCTGCTAGAAAGCGTCGCATTGCTAAATATAGAGAACTCAACTTGAAATTACGTCAGTTAAAATACAAATGTCAGGACCAAATGTTTCAAGACGAGGCTGAGTTATAGTGCATCTACAGATGTATTGAAGGGTGTGTCATTATCGGCAGGACAAACTACTTATGTGAAATCAGAAACTAAAACAACTGTCAATTCATACATCTTTCTCTCACAGACAGTTTAATAACAGCTTTTGTATGACAGAGAGAAATCTAAAACGGATGCTCAATGGCGTAATACTGTAAAAATCACGCATGTAAGTCCCTGTGAAGGGATTTATTGATGTTCAGATTTAAAATGGACCTTTTCTTACGGTGCTAGTTGTTATACTTTTCTTCTCTGTCCATCACAGATACAAAGGAATCATACTAGTACAAGCTCTTATAACGCCATCAACCAGGACTTGATTGAGATGATTACAAACACATGATAATAATAAGCACCCTTTAGTATAAACATAGTTTACTTTGCTTGCGAATGTTTATAAGCCGAAGTCTTTTTATGGTGCATCAGGTTTTCTCTTCTGATGGCACCTCTACTTTGATCGAAAATGACGCCATCTTAAATCATGGTTTGAAGAATGGTGAAGACTTCTCTGTTCGACCAAACCCCTTATTGTGCTATGAAAATTACCATGGCCAATGGCCGTTAGCTCCTACTCTATATGCATGTGCCGTAGTACAAACATTTGCTTCAAAATTCCGTAAGTGCTCCTACCAGCAGTCTCATACTGAATTGTGCTACAACACAAGCATGACAGCAAATACCAAATAATTAGATTACGTCACTGTGGTGAAAAGCGCTAAAAAACGTATGAAAACTTAATTGATAAGTTTGTATTTCATCTTCTCCGATACCAAACTCTACCTACTTTCCCCCGCAGATTTAAAGAGCTATGGCATAAGTGCAATAGCTTACAGATATTAAAATTCCTCTGAACTCAGATTGCACTCTGACTGGCTGCACTGGCACTGCCTCCTCCCCCACTCCAAGTGCATTACTTTATATTTGTTAGTGATTGACAAGAATATCTTTGTAGAAGTCAATTTGTTCTCTTCTTGCTACAAACAAGGAACTCATACATACGTCCTGTCAAGTGGAGGCAATCAAATATAGCCGAAGCCACCTCCCTAATACATGTCACTCATACAATGGGGCATCATATAATCAGCCGTAATGAGATTATTCGGAAACTAGACCATGGAAATTACTTCGTTATTTGCTATTTATTAGTTTTGATCTTGGCCCAAGCAACGGTAAGTTATCGTGTTCATATTTTCAAATACGATCACAGGAATCCAAACTATGCAAGGCGGCTTATCGACAAGCTCTGTCAGATTACATTCCTAGGGTTACTTCATATTAAGTCCTCATTAACTATGTCACTAGACATGATAACTCTGTGATCTTCAAAGAGGATCCTTTATTTCGTATCACGAATTCCAATGCATTAGATTACAGGTTGATGTTGCTTGTAATCTAAAACGTGGGAAATGGTAGAAAAGCTTGCATGCGAGTTTCCAATGCCTCTTAGTAACTTGATGATGATTGTAAACCAAATGCAGGGTTTAAAACGAATGCTTGTTCCAATAAATGTTGCGAGTTTGTTGTAAGTCGATGTTTTGGACGCAGTCAAACTGAATTTTATTCATAGTGCAAAGTATGTTGCCCAAAGCGATATGAGTTACCAATTTCTCTACCTGTTTGATGCTAAGTATGTATGAAGGACCTTTCAGAGACTCACTGACCTAATGCTACTGACGGACGAGTCAGGGTGAAGAGGATCTATAGCCCCAACTTTTGTTGCAATAATAAGTATTTAATCCTTACTCTTGACACACTCTTTTGCTTTTGGATAATCTAAAAACCACTACCACTTAAACGACTATCACAGCGGTAAATATTGCAGGATATTCCCTCGGAGCTTAGATACAAGGTAACGATGTCCAGTTGTGCGAGAAGTGAATCACCAGAAAATGAAATCAAATAACCAAATCTTTTAAATTTATCTTTCCTTTCCAGTCAGTATTGATCAGCAAATGTGAATCTGAGCCCGTAGCCAGGAATTCCGATGAAGGGGTGACGGCTATGGTTTGGGGAGGTATCCGTTATTTTACCGAATGGTAATTAATTTTGAGGAGCAAGGTGATCCAAAACCGACTATACACGTTTTTCTCAAGTAAGGATGACCCCTGAAAGGTTCGCTCATTTTCGACCATTTTTACCCCCTCCCCCCTCATGTTCATTTTGGCCGGACCCCCTGCCCTTACGAACGTTTGCTTTCATCTTGACATGTGCAGACATAAATGTTGACGTTTTTCTTTCCAGGTGGTTTTGGATAACAAAGGGAAGTGAAAAATGCAAAAAGGAACTTTCTTCTCTTCTTCCCACATAAAAAAAATGCTCGTTTCGTTCGCATTCCCGGTACCCCCCTTACTCCTCCAGACGAACGTACTTTTTGAATGGCTCCCTTGCATATCGAGGTTTGTATGTAGCCAAAACCTAAGCATATTCTTAACATATCCTCCGCTTTAGGTTTCTTCAGACATAAGATATTAGTTAGTGGACCATGCAGAGAGGACTTACTAGAGGATATGATGGCCTCCAAATCAAAGCAACGTCTGAACACATGGACTTCGGATTTTGTACCACAAATCGACAAATTTCTTTTCAGATATCCTTTCCGAATTTTGGCCATACTGCATCAGTAATCTCGAAATAAAAGAGCTTTATAGGATATACGAGGATGAGTAGAAAAATACCTGCTCTTGCCATAATACCAGAAATTAGTTATCGGGAGGAAAGACACTGCTTCTTTATAGAAACGATTGCTCGAAGTCCATTCGAACGCATTCTAATCTAACGTTATGGAAATCGTTTAATCTGGAAGCAGCATATTTTTTCAACCAGACTTAAAACTTACGGGAATTTATCATGATGTACACCTATTAACAACTTCTGAACTGACACTTCATAAGGAAACCAAACAGTGTCCTCTGAGCAAATATATCTTCTATTTTGATTCATTTTTAACTAAGGGCAAAATACTTACCATCGAAACTGTGGCTCCTCGACTCCTTGTCCCGTGTTAACGAACAGCAAAAAACCGTTTAAGCGCATGTTAAGCACATTTCATTAGAAATAGTGATCGTATTTTCACAATTTAACAATTATTTTCTTGTACAGATTTATCCTTCTCGTTATGTCCAATTTTGAACCAACAATCACACTTTGTTCTTAAATCTAGATCTCGCTCGCACGTTATGTCCAAAGTTTGCTCCAATGAGCTCATGAAGACAATTCGAGCTAACCTCAACTCTTGAAAGTTTTTGATGTCTGTCTTCTGTCACTTCAGCTGTCCCTATAACTAGAATTCCTTTCTAATGTATTCCACCGCGTCATATGCCCCGTTCCAAAAGGTTGCAACTTCATTCTCCAGTAACGATACAGCGCAGCCTCCTTTATCCCCCTCACGTGGAATTTATATCCTTTCATATCATTTGTGTTTGGCGCTACACTGGGTTCTATCTATCCCATAAAACATATGCATTATAAGTCAAGGTCGTCGAAGGTTGTACCACCCTTTGTATGGTGCCTCCTCCCCATTACCATCAAGACGTCATGAAGGAAGTTAATGGTTTAGGGACGCCACATAATTGGAAATAATGAAATAGTAAAAAATCACATGGAAGTTCGGGGGGGTTGTCGCCAAATGCAACAAAGAGCCCACTCTCACGGACGCTCGAGTCAAACGCCTTCATAAACATGGAAAGATAGCCGGACCGACAGTAAAGGGCATGCGATGCAGGCTGATACAAAAGCGCTCAACTACCAGTCCCTCTAAACACAGAACCCAAGACGAAAAGGAAAACATCACTTAAATAAGAACAAACATTTACGAAAGCTACCATAACTTTTTCCTCAAAGACGCGAATACAAATTCTTGTAAATTCCTTATCAAATATAGCCACGCCATTTGGATGGAGCAATTCGCATCAAGGATTGATACAAATATTTCACTAGTCATATTTAAAAGCAGCCTTCAAAACTGCTTTGAGCAAAAATAATACAAAAATAACACTTCTTTCTTCCGATACACAGCTGCTACCTTAAAGAGTAGTTCAGTCACGAGTCTCACGAATGCCTTAAAATGAATACGCTGTTAGCAACAGATTACATCTGATGGTTGTATACGAGAACTTCACGTAAAATTTGAGTAAAAAAATAAAATTCTCCGAAAGAAAGACGTCATAAATTCCCAGAACTGTAAATAAAAGCAATTATGTAACATACTAACAAAAGAATAAAGTTCGCGGATAGAAAAATAAATCGTGATGAGACGGACACACTTTAAAGCTATTTGAGCAGGGGGGTGGTTTGTAGTTTCCTACACTTCTATCAACTTGTTTTAACAGAATCCCAGGGTTACACGGAAGCGCAACGTACTAATCGGGCAACTTTGTAATAACTCAGCATTCTCCACGACATAGTATTAAAATAATGATCTAAGACGTCTTACTATCCAAAAAACTTATGATTTACTTCTTGTATATAAGCCAACGTATCGACGTAACTTTAAGTAGTATATGGAAGTAAATATATTTGGAGTCAAGAGTGAACATCCCGCAAAGTATTCGGATCCTGCGAAACTGCAATTCCATGGTTTGTTTGATCAATATGTCTGTTAACCCAGGGTCTTTCTTAGGGGACAGAAGCATTATTGAACAGTTAATTACGTAAAGATGTATCTAATTAACTGATTTTCAGTAGCATAAAATAAAGTCACTCGGAATGTCTAAGGTCATCTGTAACACCGGAACACCACCATGGTAATGTAAGTATATTCCTTGTATTACGTTGCATGATCCTCTCAGTCCAGGCCTCCGCAATATAGTTCGTTCTTTTACATCCGTTCTTCTCATAACGACATCCACCGATCTGGGGTGACGCAATGTCATTTTAACGATTCGTACCGAGTGGAGCATTGTTCCGTATGGTCTGATGCTCCTCCTTCCTCCTCTGTCCTGCTCTCGCACTTGGGGTTTTCTCAGAACAGCATCTTGAATCCTCGTTGCCGTGATCTTGGCTGTTTAGTCACAAGCCCGGATGTGACATGCTAGGTTGAGCAAATTCACACCCAGTGAACCTCGGCGTTAGGATTGGTCGGAACTGTGATTTTCGGATTGGTGATAATGTCCATTCGACTTCTACAACAACAACAAGAATGCAAGTTCAGTGGACGTGTTGTGCAAATGAAATAAGTTACTAGCATATCTGATATCTTTGAGGAAGGAACTTGCATCTTCAGTCTTCAAAATAAACAGCGCTATTTACTTCATTACAATGGAGTATGACTTGGTGCTACACTTGTGACATGTATTGCTGATTTTCCTCTTTTTGGTACGGTAATGTATTATTCAACAGACGACACGCACTATACAACAGATGACGAGCACAATTCAACAGATAACACGCACTATATAACGGACGACACGCACTATACAACAGGCGACACGCACTACACAACAGACGACACGCACTATACAACAGACGACACGCACTATACAACAGATGATGTGCACAATTCAACAGACGACATGCACTATCCAACCCACGACATGCTCGATTCAATTAACGTTTTGCACTATCCAACTTCAAATTTCCTTGAGTTACAACATCACAAACTTCATGGAATTTACAATCGGGTGTATCAAAGAAATCCGAAAAAATCCTCCTCAATTCTGTTTATGAGCAACGTTAAGGAGAAGAAGCTTCGCTAGAACAATTTACAACTGCATAGACAATTGGGCATTTACAATTGGGCATTACTGCATTTACGGGTGTAAACTGGGCCTAGTTCCTGTAAGGCACAAGGCTTAAGGCCCGCACACGTCCTCACGACGGTACGATCATCTCCTTTTCGAATTTGTCCTCGAAGCAATCAGTACGAAACAACTACGATTTAGAAGTATTGAGATAATACGTAATAATCTACTCACTTGAAATCCATCATTTCCGCTTGTTTTGGATCCGATCTTGCTAAATTCGTGAAACGCATTTGGCCACTATTCGAAGTACCATTTCTGCTTCTGCCATCGCGCGATGACGACTGAATAAGACGAAGACAAAAAAAACCCATTACATTCTGAGACATAACATTATAATCATAATAATGACAAATATAACTCAGGTCATGTGTACACCAAAGAAAAAGGGCCACTTTGAACGATTGTAGCAGAAGTCTTTGAATTCTCAAGGTCAAACAACGGAAAGATAGTATCTTCAATGGACCAAACAATCATAAAGTAATAAGAACAATGTTCACAATCGTACCTCTCCGTGGTTCAACAATTTTCGAAATTCTTTGCTTTTTGCTAGCCAATCTGGCAACTCGGCATCACCATTTGATTTCGCTTGTTCCATAAGTCGCTTGATGTCTTTTAGCCTTGATATTTCCTCATTGAGCAGTTCCTTGGACAGAAAGAGTTAATAACTTGTTTAGACAATGGACTTGGCTGGACTAATCAAGTGTTAGCTGATAAAATATCATTTTACTACATAGAAACCTAACTTAAAACAGCGCGTTCCAAAGGAAGATAATCTTTGACCAGATAGAAAAACTCCTGCAGAACGAATTTACTCGTGATTCAATTATATAATTGGCCCATTAAGGGGCAGTGACTTTATCTGAAACATTTGTCTTGCTGATGTCATTATCCGTGTCTATAGATAACAATGAGGAACTGCGTTCAAATTCGGCAGTTTTACCTGATAGTTATCATACAGGAGAAAAAAACCAACCCTATACATCTGGATTACATAACCCAAACGAAATGACGACGTAAACCAACTCAATCAACTCAATCAACTAAAGATACAAAATCCCCTCAACCCTCGCTAGTTCCCACTGAACATGAGAACCAAGGTGAAATTACTGTTTGTAATCTCTTAGTATTACAAAGAAATACACAATTTCTTTCATTGCCACGCTGTTGTGATCAGAATCATTTATAATCGTTTAAAATACAATACAAGTATACAAAAGTATAGTGTTGATATTCTACTGAACATACCAGAAACAAAACAAGCCTCCTTGTAAGGCGTGGAATGCTCCTTAACATGCATCAATAGTACTCCTCCTAAGCTGGAGGAAAGCCTCCCTGACACCCACCTCTTAAAATACTTGCATTACAACCCAAAGGTAAAATTTAAAGCACAGAGTGGAACAGAAAAGATGGTCTACCAATGAACATCATTCAGTAATCAATCAGTGACAATTGCAAGTAGTGGCATGATCTCGTCAGGTATTCACACCACGTTGTCATATTACCTGTTTAGCATATGCGGCTTGCAATTCCATTTCAAGATCTAGCGGCGTTCTAATCCGACGTTTGTCCTGTAATGCTTGCAATTCTGCCTGCTGTTTATGCTTCCTGAAACTATTCCGCTCTACCGCTTGTCGAGCGAACGGTGAAATCAAACTTGTCTTTCTTGTTCCCGTACAATCCGAACTACTCCGTCCTAGCGACCAACTTAATCTACGCTTCCGAGGTACTGTGCTGTTTTCTTCTTCAGATCTTGATCTTTCGTGACTGAGGTGACCAACCACTGTCGTATCGGGCACAGAACTGATCGTATACGACGGTAATGCTGTGGTTGTGTTGACCGATGTAACAGAGGGTTCTGAAACCGGAGGTCTGTTTATATCACCAGCCTAAAAAAACAATAAAAGTCTATAGAAACAGTGCAAAATAAAAATTCTATCAGCTGCTGACAAACCCGAAATGCACAATACGGCAAATGGATGGAGCCTTACTAGCACGACTTGAAATGAAATCTTCTTATTCTACTGTATTTCACTGCTTTCAAACTTTCAGCCATACGGTAGTTGTAGGTTCCACAACAGCACCCAAATTCTCCCAAATTACGTTCCGATAAGGCAAGAAGCCGTTGCGTGGTAAAAATGTCCGGCAAATACAACTGTCTTAATTCAAATGGCAAAGGCGTATGGTTGTGTCATCTGCTACATAACAACAAAGTTTGGTAACAAAATGTGAAGTCGAGTCGGACGGAGCTAAGAACCCTTAGTAAATGGTGGTTTTAAAATACAAAACCGGGGAAGTGTCTCTCGTGTCTGGCGCCGTAAGCGCATAAATGCGTAAAACTATAAATAACACTATGAGCACTTGCCACTAACTTTCTACATTAACAGTATTTATACTTTGGCTCACCCATGAATTTGATCGCATCCTTAAGTGCATTGGGTCTACATCATTACTTTCGCATGAGAATCCCTTGTCCGGGGTGCAGTTTCCAAGCGATAGTGACGACATTGATTTCACGATCTGCGAACAACTGATTCCTCGCAGCGTCAAAAACTGGAAGACAAAAAAGAAAAACTAGATATAAGCATTTAGTTTCTGACTAGAGAAAGTAAAGTTCTAAATTTTGATAGTTTCACACCGTACGTGTCAACGGGGCGGAACCAAACATCAGTAACGAAACATTGGTAACATCAAAACATTGTAACATCATGCTCCATAGACTGTACTCCTTCCTAGTTTTTGTTGTTGCTGTTGTTCGTCCTTCATGCTCGGAGATGACCACGACATCTAGTTCTGTTTTTTGGTGTGGCTAAACAATCCTATCTTAGTTCGGAACATGCGTCCACAGGTAGGGCACTGATGGCTAGTTGTAAGTACCACTGTGCCGTCTGCTCTTGTTTTTCGGGCTTCTCTTTTCATCTGGGCATCAGCAATTCGACCCTGCTCATATTTCCGGCCCGCCTCAATGATTTCAGTGCGTCAGTTCCGGCGATTCTCTGCCAGGCTTTCCCATTCATCTGGTTCAATACCAAAGCACTTCAGTGAGAATTTTGAGGTGCCCTTGAACCTCTTTTTCTGGCCACCCCAGGAAAGTTGTCACAGGCAGTGGAGAACAGGTCCATGTTGTGTTTCTTTCTAGTACCACCTACATTAAGCCCCACCTTTCGACATCCTTAAAAACTTGTATACGAGTAGTGTAAACTGGAGCATTTGATACAATGAAGGAAGAAAATAGGAAGCTCGAAAAGCATCATTAAAAAGCGTGAAACAACTTTCACTCAAATGGATGATACACACGTTATGTATTCAGCACGTGGTTAGAAGATTTCAGCGACTATTCAAATATTATGAAGAACTCAAACATAGCACATCAGAGTACATTCGAAATCGGCTACAAATTCTTCAAGCTTTAAGGTGATTAAGTTACCATTGACTTACCCTGGCACTGATAATGTTATACCATTGAAATTTCTGGGTTCGCTTCGCCGATACCTCTGAAAGATGTATTCGTAGACCACCCTGAAGATAAAAGGAAATCAACGTAAGAACGATAATTATAAAACACGTTCTATAAAGATATGACTATTTATGCACATGAAGGTACGACCTGCCCCCAAATTATATCGCGTATTATATACCGACAATACCAAAATTTTTATCCTCGGCACCGAGATTGGAGTGCATTAGAAATCCTGGATGCTCCAGTAGTTATATGAAAGTGATTCTCACTTAAGTTATGCAAAATTGGAAAAGAGGTGCTGTGGACGTGCTTAGGCTCAGACAGCTTCCTGTACACTTCAACAAACAAAAAATAAAAACAAAATCCAATGTTCCATGTTTTTTAAAGTCTGAGCATCATTTCCAATACTACAATTCTCAGGTGTGTGCAATACTCCTTCTCCACAATGCATACATACATAAATACATAACATATTAATCACCAGTAAGCAAAGTGTGATAACCATTTTATTGAAAAACTGATGCCCGTGCCGGGTTTCGATCCGCGGCCTTCCGTACTGCAGTCCAGCGTGCTAACCACTACAC
>JAAAKL020004522.1:0-13011 GCA_010016065.2 Carybdea cf. marsupialis auct. non (Linnaeus, 1758) | reverse complement strand
TTCACAATCGTAAGGGTTCACAATCGTAAGGGTTCACAATCGTAAGGGTTCACAATCGTAAGGGTTCACAATCGTAAGGGTTCACAATCGTAAAGATTCACGATGCAGAGGAAAAGTGTGACGTCACTATATTGAAAATGTTTGAATTATGGAAAATTACTCAGTGTTCATATTACTGTATCAGTAAGAACGTCAATGGTCAAAATTGAGAGTGATGCCTTTTCCCATCACCGAGATATCAGCTTTCAAAGTTTTAAATCCCTTAACGTAAGGAACCAAGGAATATTAACAGAGTTTTGAGCTGGAATTTACGCCCTTACGTGCACAAAATTTTGGCATTTTGGAAAATGCCTTTAGACATCCGGAGTTAAATCTTACTTTTTCCAAAACGTGTGATTTGTGACGTCATCACTTTCTCTCCGCATTGTAAAGATACACTATTGTAATGATTCACAATTGTAAAAATTCACAACTGCAACGATTGCAATTTTTTCCCTAGATAAAACTGGGCAGATACAGCACTGAGTTTGAAGATGGGACACTTTCAGCATCAGTTCCGAAGTGCATGTTCACCTTGACCTTTATACGCTCAGCAATGGTAAAACTACTACTGTCTTGATGTAGTCATTAACGTTTTGCCTGTACTAAGTAAGAAACTTTTTATTTTGGGTCTTTTCGTGTAACGGGGGCTGGCAGGGAGGGCGCAGTCGCTTATATCAGATACCTTGACGATTTAGGAACCGGACATCTCAGGAAGTGCTTTCACCCTGAATTCCTTACATTTAATATTTTCTTTCTTGATGCCTCTTCGTTTACATACACGTTCTTTCCTTGAATAACTTTATAACATAGTTTGCAAGCACATATAGCCCTCTCCTTGTTACTATACATACAAAAACTGAGCCGTGGCAAAGTCATACAGGTGAATTTACTTCGTACCAATACTGAGAATGAACAACAGGTCATCAATTTCATACTACACCGTGTGAGAAGTTAAACCTTCTTTGTTAGACGATGGAGATGAAATACGGCAAAAATATTTTCTACTATGGACATCTCATTTTGGTTTCGTATGCTGTCAATACATTCTCTAATATTTTGCTACCTCCTGTACACTAAAAGCGACTTCCGTAAGGAATCATATAATAATATGGCGCTCTCCAAATTGCCCAGCGCTGGATGTCGATGGCCTACGGTGAAGTATTGGGATCTGATGTGGCGACTAGAGAAATAGATCATGTTATCAACTAGGGTCACCTAGCTCAGTTAGTAGAGCGCACGCTGTGAATGAGTGGGTCATGGATTCGAATTCCGTCGGCGGCATACTTTTCTATTTCTCTAGTATCTATTGAACCAGATTAAATAATGATACTCTCTTCAAAATGTACTCCACCTCATTTACCCCACTTACCCCACTGTACTCCCTCCCTTTATGTCGACGTAATAGATATATACTGCCCATTAACATTTTAGTATCGTCGCAGCTGCAGTATCAGATATTTTATAATTAACGTTTTAATAAATGCAGTTTCATATCCTTCCAAACACTTACACAATCAGTGATCCTTGTTTCAAGGTGTCCCTATATGTGAAAAGTTCTCAGAAACGTGGCCAAAAGGAATTAAGATGACCGCAAAGTGACGGCAAAGCAATGTAACATAATGGCGACATATTATTGCCTCTCCACGCTTGAAGCTGAGTGCAAGAGATAAAGCTTGCACTATTTCACTATAAAAGCAATTGCAATAAGTAGCAAAGTAAACGATGTTGGGCATCAAAGTCTTTAATTTCTTTCTTCTTTTTCCCCCTTTCTGACGCAAAATACTGGTTCTACAGAAGGTCTAACTTATAATCAGTCTTTAGAAAACGCTGTTTTAACCTTGAAGGATTCTTTCTTTTATGGTAGCAAGGGTTACGTTACTGCATGTTCAGTTTAGATCAAATACGAAATAGGGCTCGTATAATCTCTTGAATGTCTTGTCAAACTACCTAAAGGCAATCTAACGAAACAAACAACATACTATCTCTGGCTTTTTTAACACTGGCACTAAGTTTATACATGCTACACATTGCAGTGTATTTTACGGTTTAAAATGCACGTTCGGCAACTTAACTTCAATGCAAGTGAGAAACTATAGAAATTTTTGCTTTTATGATTTAATCAAGTGCGCTTGTGCATGGTTAAAAGTTAATATAGATCCCTATTATGCAACCAATCTGAATAAGCACTTATAGAACTAAGAGAATAGATAAAAACACTCTCCAAGCTGTTCCAATGTAGGAGGTAGCTGTAATTGTGGAGACCTTGAAAAAGGGGGCACAGAGAAAGAGAAAAACGCAAGTACTTGCTTATTAAGAGTAATTTATAACTGAATATGGAATTGTCAAACTCTATTTACTGCTCTTGTGTCCTTTGATAGTTTGATAGTCATAGTTTTATTGACATTTTGAAAACGTTTTAAGCGCGACTTCTATAGCTTGCAGTGAACAAATCAAAACAGAGATCAACAGTCACATGACATAAACTGAAACATCACTGTCAGACTCTCGCCGCTTCGTTGTCAGCAGCAACGAGACGCCATATTTGCTTAATAGGGAAACAGGATATAACGTGATCTGATTGGTTGAGTGGTTGAGGTATGATTGCATAGTTCCAAGAGCGAACGTTGGCCGGTGACAGTATTTTGTCATATATCTGTTTCACTGTATTTACAAATGCAGCTAGTTACGGTACTGCCTTGTGTGGCATCAACTTAAGACATACGAGTTATAAGTTAAACGACCCAACTGCTTGACACCAAAATTAAAGTGTGCCTACCTGTTCCTGCTCCATGTGACATCACCCATTTCGTCAAAGTATAATGCCTGAGTTCATAGTCTTTCCCTTTCTCCTCTACTGCATATTTGGGGCATTCAACGTGCTGGCAAACTGTCGGAACGCTAAATCGTCTCTCTACTTTTGAGGATTGTTTATCAACGATCTCATCTCCATTCACCGTTAACACATCTTTAGCAGTACCTTTTGCTATGCAGAAGGACACTGATAGGTATAAAATCATCCGTAAATAGCTCATCTCGTTGTAAGAAATCCTAAAAACGAAAGGCAGATGTATGTAAAAAAGAAAAATGAGAAATTGATATCATAAATGATGCTACAAAAAATTATGTAACTAAAAGGATTCTAATCCGGGATCCAAGTATTCATGGCCTGCGCTCTACCTGATGAGCCAGGTTACTGGTCTCTGAAAACACTGGATCGAGCTTCCCGTTGTTTCCAACAGCAAAAAACCGTGGCCATGAACACCAGCCCCCAAAAAGTTAAATTAGTGCGGGAAGGTCCGCAGTGTTACGTAAGATTGTTTAGAAGATCTTTTGTTGGGGACTAAAATGGATGGTTTATCTTGCTCAATTCTGATTCTGATAGTTAAGATACAAATACAGTTAGCAGTGAACAAAAGGGCTTTTTCAAAAGTCGATCGAGGTCGTCAAAGTCAACGAGATCCAAGTTAAACATTAAAAAAAGTGATCAATTTAGCAATGATCGCCTCTGATATCACAAAAAGAAAGTTTATTACCTGTTTAGTACTCTAACCCTGGCAGAGGAAAATCGACCTCGATCGTTTATCTTGAACATGCAAAACAATGATTATTTTTGCAACGATCGCCTCTGATATCACAAGAAGTAAATTTATCACCGTCAGTATCCGAAAATCTAAACCATCAACCGAACAACAAAAAAGAGGCTATATGTGTTTCATTGCGAAAAGCAGTCCATTTCGGAATGTAACCACGGTTGCCAGATTTTCGGACATCCTCTCCTTACTCGTCGTCTTGGGGTACTCGTCATCTTGGGGTATGTGGGCAAGAGCCCTGATATCACAGCTTACCCCCGAAATAAAATGCAAGGGAGAAAGGTAGACTATCGCAAACTATCCCTGACAAGCAAATTTTTGCCCTCCCACAAAGAAAAATAACATAGAATAGATAACATGAAATCCAGCCTACGTTTCTAACCATAATAAAGGTTTTCTATTCTGTTCTGTTCTTGAAATAACGTTCCATAATATCTTATCACAAAATGTGAATTTTCATTTGGGAATTCAAGTAACATGCCTAGTGTCCACGCAAACAGCGGGTTACTTTTTTTCGGAAGAAATAAGACCGCGTGTGCACGAGAGCGGATCCAAATGGATCCGTACCCAAACTGGTACGGATCGGCCTTGCGTTTACATGAGTCCTAGTGGATCCGATCTCATTTGGATCTGGTATCCGTGCTCGTTTAGCTCCGATACCAGACAGGTCTCGTGTGAACGCTTGGGATTGGACTTAAATGGGTTCTGATTGAAATTGAGGTTACAAAATTTCCAGTATGAGGTATATTCCACATTGGCTACTGTTATTCTGGCGCCAAATCTGATATGCAAAACACCTCAAACAAAACAAAACTCAGTGCAAGGAATAGAACGTTACTGTTCTGAAGTTTTACCACTCAGGATTTAAATCAATTAAGGCAACTGATCAGACAAAGGGAAGAACAATGTCCAACTGAACGGATGAGGAGACTGCTCTTCTCCTTAAAGTAGTATCAGATTACAAATCAAACAACTTGAGGTCTAGTCCTCCCGCCCAATTTTAAAAACTACTTCCACGCATGCGATTTCAAGCAGATACAAGTGTATCCGATCTCGTCTAAGCGCATGTCAATTTTGGATCCGTACCCGTGTAAACGCCTGCAAAAACGAGTACAGACCCAAATGGATCCGCTCCCAGATGGATCTGATCTTGTATAAACGGGGTCTAAGTTTGTTTCATCCGTTAATGTAGATACCGTTACCGAGTTGCAAATGTCATTTTTATTAAAGAGTTCCCCTTTTGCATAGTCATGTATAAAGATTGTGAAAAGTCTGGAAGTCCAGGGTTTGGTCTAATTGCTGACCTATATTCAAAAGTAAAATAAAAAAAAGCATTAACTAACCTTTGGTGTCACTTTAACACTTATTTTTCAGCTTCTAATGATTGCCAGCGCAAAACTGTTGTTGAAGTGAACCGAGTTACTACCAATATGAACTCAATAGAAGAAAATGGTCTTGTCCTCCTTTCATTAGCGTAAGTTCTAACTAAGCCGATGATTCAAGAGAAGTAAAAAGAATCTACACTAAATACTTTAAAAACAAGCTCAGTCCATGGTAGTAGAATGTAGATGATTTTCTTACGTCAGGATATTACCACCTATCTTTTTTGTTGGACTTGCTGCTGAAATTGGCGACTCTAGGGCGGTTCCTTAAGATATTAAAAGTTAATGTTTCCTACGCTGTGACTATCGTATAATTATCGCAAATCCGGAATGCCTTTACCAATTGCAATTTATTTTCAATAGAAAATTAGCACCTCCCTGACAAAATCTTATTTCCGGTAGCATTTCTTATCAAAACAACATCGAAACACAACCAGAAATGCTGTTTGATCGGTAAACAATGGCATGACGTCCACAGAGCTGGCTTTCAAAGAAGCATGAAGCACATGGTTCGATTCTAGTACCGCATTCGTCGGAGGTACACAGAGCAACCAAGAACTAGAGAAAGACGAAGGGAATAAATAGCTGGATTGCTTCAAGAGGCCGCATTAAAGACTGTCACAAAGCAAAATAAAGCCGGTTGTTCGGGGGGTAATAGTAGAGTTCCGTGATGTTTCGGACTATTTGATTCTTTAGGTTCATCACTACACAAACAGTAACTTCTTTATCGGTTCGGTTAAAGTCCATAACGCTTTTATAATCATAAATGTTGTTATGAAGATGAAATTATGCAAATTAGTCTCTATTGTTTGTATCGTATAAAAGCCTGGTAAGGAGAGTTACTATTCAGTATGCAGATGAACTGTTCATGGAATGTAAGTAGTAAAGCTTCTTCTCGTTGATAAATACTTTGGAAAATGTACACCACGGTTTGGTTTATCCAGTACTCTTAAATATCAAATCTATCTTCTTCACAACAAACGTGTTAGTTGCTAAATTATTGTTACTTTGTCCATGTTTAATACAACAAGATGAGATAATTGACCCTCGCGGCTAGCCAACCTTTTCATGCACAGCTTGACACTGAACTTTTCGACAGTCAAGTGGGGGCTGTAGCTCCCCTAAATCTTCGTGGCTCTCATAGGCATCGTTCTAGTGCTACTAACTGTGCTTCTCGTATAAAACGTCTGATTTATTAGGTTACAAACTTAATTCAGGGTGAAAAGAACGGCGCTAGTGCAGTATTGCAACCCACCCCCGTTACAAAAATTGGGAAATACGTATTTTAAGGATAAATAAGTACGTCAATCGATTGTACAGCATTTATTTTACATTTGTATATTGATACAAGACACATATAGTTGATTTATCATATTATAAAGAAACGATTTAAATACCTACTCTAAAACCTACAATTCCGTGGCGATCTGATGCCAGAAGTTATAAAAGTAATATCGTCATAAAGTTATAAAAGTAATATCGTCATAAAGTTATAAAAGTAATATCGTCATAAAGTTATAAAAGTAATATCGTAATGAAGTTATAAAAGTAATATCGTAATGAAGTAGTAATATCGCAGTAGTAATACTGCACTAGCGCCAAGAGAACTGCACTTTTATCGTTCGATGGATTTTCCAGTGCGAGCGGATTCTTCAACAGCTGTCATCAAAGTCGCGAAGTTTTTTCCTTCGTCTTGATCTATTTTTTAATTCGAGGTTTGTAAGAGATCGTGTTTTTGGAAAAAATCCATGACCTTCGATCACCAGATATTACGATAGGACTGACACTACTCTGATACTCTGCAAAAACCTTAAACAAAGCAGCAGTTTTTATTGTTGCATGGCTTTTTCAGTATGTGCGGATCCGCACAGTTAAGATATCGACCTCTGAATGGCCCTTGACTTGCAGCTAAGCGCAAAGAGCTAGTGGTGGATGTACGTGTATTTCTCTGCCAGGAACAAATCTGCCTTCTATTTAACTTAGCTCCATCTTACTTCTATCCTGATGACAAGAATTATAAGGGCCTTGGTTATGACCCCTGTTGCACATAAACACAAAAGTTGTTACGTATTAAGAAGTGTTGCAGCTGTGAGAATGATTTGCAAAAACCGCTCTCGAGTCATCACTAAAATGGGCCTAAACTTCTTCCTTGCAAATTTAAGTTCAACCTGCAATACCTTTACTAGCTGAAATGAAAAGACTGTACAAAATAACACGTAAAACAATTTTTATCTCTTAATATTCATACTCACTTTCCCCTGGAAAAAACTGCTTGAAGGAATCTTTTGCTGATAATCCTGTCGATCTAAACCAACGATTTAAATACAACAAGACCTAAAATTTATTTCGTCGCTTTAGATCGTCAGTGTGGAGTCGGAGACGATCTAGGCTGATTTTCACGCTACGATTTTGTCTGGCCGACTCACAGTTGGTATGACGTACGTCTATTGTTCAGGAGCCTGATTTCACGGTTGTTGATCTCAGCACGAATCGGGACGATTTTTAGAAAATCTGTGACATTTGAACAGATTTACTCCCGATTTTGGATGTCGTGGCAGTGCCTCAAAGTTTTAACATGGACACCTTGAAGTCGCGATGGAAAGCATGACTTCCTTTAAAGCAGACACTACATTGCTTTTATAACGTCTAGTAGGGACGCTCTGCCGACATATCAAAGAATAATGCCGTGAGTTTTTGATGACAAACAATACAGCAAAATGACTATGTAGTTTCTCATGCAAGGCTATAGTACCATCCAGATGAATGTAGGTGCTTGCTTATTTTCTGTTCTCAAGTAAGGTTTCTTATTCAGCTTCTCCAGATTCAGTTTATGAAGAAGATGAAATCCCAAACAGTGTTTTGTGCTCAAAATCGTCGAGCGTGTCGTGGAGGCCACGTAGAACTAATGTTGGGTTGGTCACGTGACTAAATCTACTCCAAATCGGTTCGACAAATCGTAGCGTGTAAATCAGCCTTAAAATGGGGAAAATTGAAAAGGGAAAATTCTGCGATCTTTTTCGAAATTTGAACGGTGAAAATTGTTCATTACTTAAAAGATGCACAGCTATATATCTTCTAAAAGTGTACAGGAAACGTATGATGCAGACTAAAAGCCTGCTTGGTGTCCCTGAAAGTGGCTCATCCAAAATTTTGCTTTTTGGAGTACTTAAGAGCAGAGAAAGATTCAATATATTTTATACGTGCAAATCGTCTGAAGTTGCCGTCTTGATGATTTAAGAGGATTGATTTGGTTTGCAACAGAGGGAATTAAACTTCTATTGTTACTGAAGCAGTCCAGGGAGGTCGACTTCAGACGTTTAGCGAATGAACCCCGAGTTGAACTGTCTCTCCCTCAAAGAGATTGTTATACTTTGGAAAGCTATAGGAAATGAACGAGGTAAACACGGGACACGACTAGCAACAAAAGAGCCATAAAATGCTTAATCTGGTACCCGATGATGGGACGTTTTATTAAACTCTAAAATAGGATCCTTTCAGTCCTGTTTCCTAGTTTACTCTGCCTCCCCTGCGAATAGGAACCTATGATAAAAAATATATGCTTATCGTACTACAGGGCGATCTGTCGTACTACAATCAACTTCGCATTGCGATTAGTTTTTATGTCTGTTATGTTGCTATTGACGCCCCATTTCTACCCTTTTCATTTTCTCGAGCTTTCCAAAGTACGATCCCTTGAAGAGAGATACTCTGTCGTTTGCTCAGGTTCATTTGGTGAACTCTCCATGCTAAAAATCCCCGAGGCGTATTCTCCAGCTGTGCTAGGCGTGCGCCGCTCGCTCTTAAATATAGAACTAAAAAATCTGCATGTTCTTTGATCATTTCCTAGTCTCCTCATTACATCAAATTTATGTGCAGTAATGTGTTAATTAAGTTGCTTTTCTCCTCATTTGGTAAATTTGGTAAATTCTTTTTAAACCCAAAGTCACAAGTTACTTGACACTTTTATCAATTACTGCGCATGCGTAACCGTTGAAAACTGTATTCATCGTCCTTAATCTTCCCCCCCCCCACCCCCCACCCCCGCGAATGTAGGATCAATACTTACGGAGACTTACTTACTTTTAAGTCGAGATAGACATGTCAATAACGTTTTGTGGTGAATTTTAAAGGCACTCCAATAACAGTTTTTGTTTGGGTAGAGAAACCGTCAATAAGGTCGGGAACAGACACCAGATAAGATGTAGCTAGTTACTATTTCAGTCAAGATTTTTCTATTTGTGTTCTTTGTACTTCCTTCTAAGCAAAGAAGCCTCGGTCTGAACCATGCCCAATCTCGCGCTTGCGCTCTGAAACTGAAGTCAGCACGATAGGTGGATGTCTCGAATTTAAGATGGTCTCTGCATATACTAAGACCTGATCAAAGCTAAAGGGATGAGAAACTAATGATGCTTTAGCTCATGTAAGACCAAAACTCAATCTATTTATTCGAGTAGTTCGTAATACTGAAATCCTGTTTCGTGACGTACATCATCTTTGCATGCCTTTCTTGTGCATTTATTTAATTCACAAGAACATCCTCCGCTTTCGAACTTGAAATTGCATGATTTACAGTCCGGAAACCTGAATGAGCAATTACGTAAGCAATCGGACACAGTATGGACAACAATTGAGGAGAGCACATGATTGGAGAGCTTTAACCCATGATCTGATAATGTGGAAAGAAATGGGAAAATGTTGTCCATTATTTCAACCGTTGTACCAAAATCCGATGGGACTGTTTGAGCATTTATAGTTCCGATGGCCGGCGAATGTAACTTTGAGGAAATGTCGCTACTTCTTATGATGCTGGAATAGAGAGGAACTGACGAGTACAATGGCCTCAAATGTGTCGATGTTGACTTGCGGAGTAACGCCATAGCTGGAACTTCACTGTAAGAGGGCACGAGTTGTTCTGATAATACAGTTTGCACACGTTTGGAAGACACTGGTACTCGTACTGGTAATGAGACTGAGGATGCTATTGAAGGAGGTATTTCAGCTCTAGTTAAGGCCGTTGTTGGTCCATTCCAAGAAGAGAAATTCTTTTGTAATTTGCTTAAGGTATTGGAGAGCGGGCTGCCGTAACCAGATAGACTTGATGCAATTTCTTTAGAAGGAGATAATCCCTTTGTAGGTGAATCACGTGACTTAGAAGGTAAGATTTGCTGCACTGGTGAAGATGAAGATGTAAATCTTGAGGAGCTTGGACGTTTTACCAACTTTGGGCATGGAACTGAAATGAAAACACGAAGCAGTAATAAATCATCAGCATCTGTAACAGCCCTTTTGAGTATTGGACAGGATCACATTATTCAAATGCCTTTAGAACTGATATAGATTTTTCACCCTAAGCATTCGTCTTCTCGATAGAAATAGCTAGTCAAAATTGCAGAATGATATATTTGAGCAAGGGTTGATAAATACTACCAAAAATTTTAGAAATTCCTATCAAAATCTTGTTATTTGAACCCAGTTTATAACCTATTCGATTTAGCAAAGTGCCCACTGTCTCTCTAGGTCTTTTTAGTCCCCAATTTTGTTACTGGTATTTCTTGTGCTATGTCTACTTCTAGACCCAGCTAAATAGACTGAGCCTTATATGCCTGTATATGGATATTGACAAATGTCCTAGGGCCAGATGTAAGAAGGTAGACGTAGCACGAGCTAGCGACTATGTGCCATATGTCTATACTAGATCGAGCTAAAAGCAAATCAAGCTATGGTTACTATGCATAACCACCCTTGTGCTATGTCTACTTCTAGACCCAGCTAAATAGACTGAGCCCTATATACCTGTATGTGAATATGGACAAATGTCCAGGATCTCTTAAATATTTTTTGAATGATGAATTGCAGTCTAATGGGCTTGAGTGTTGAGTTAAGATTGACCTGATTCGAAATATGTAGTTCTTGACACTACGACACGTACATTCGTGTGTCGGTTGGACGGTACATTACCACGATACTGATGAAAACTTTCCTATTGTATTGCGTGACTGTAATGGGTGTATGGACTACAAGCGTCACAGATGGTCGACCAGGTTATGAGTAGATGTTGCTTTTTGTCTCTTCACTGGTCTGAAATCTGAGGTTGGATAAGTAAACTGAAGGAGAAATAGATGTAAAGATACGAAAGAAAGGTCATCTTTTTAAGCGACCCTGGAGCTGTTTGATTTGGCATACAACGAGAAGTAAAGTTGAATGTGTATAGGCCAAGACAACACCATTTATAATACGTAATAGTGTAACGGTGATTACCCTCTTTACTCTGTATTTTTACTTGTTGTATTACTGTTTGCTTCTTTTCTGGGTATTTGTCCAATCATGTCAACCTTATGTGCTGACCATGTGTAATGTTGCTTTCGTATGTTGCTCTGTCACGTGTGTCTGCTGTACATTTCTGTTCCTCTACATTTATATGCCTGCGTCATCTTTTGTCTAGTGTGTTTGTCTCTCTTAAATTGGCTAATTCTTATCTATTGTAAATATTATATAAAAGTAGCCTTATGACGCTTGTAAATCAGATGTTGTTAGGATTTCAGAGAGTTTGGTTTGTGTTGTTTTTTGATTGCGTTTTTTAGATGATAGATTGTGGAAGCCTGAAGGCTGTTGGAATTTCTGAGTTTTTATTTCATTTTGGATCTTTAGAACCCGTAGCAACCTATCTGTACCATTACAATAGTAACTGATCAATCATCAAGCACCGCGGGGAGTACCCGAGGAATGAGCATTGTTTTCGTTTGCAAAGTGAAGTCCTAACAGAGGTTAGTCCTAAGAGAAACCAGAACGGCACTCACCTTTAACGACCTTGAACCTGTGTTTGACGACATTGCAATTGCCCATTGTAGCGTAGAATGAATCAAACTGAACGCAAAATGACGGCACGTTCCTACTCTCCAGCTGAGAATCCTTGACTTCCACTGGGCTGGTGCAGGTTGACAGTGCTGAATGTAAGAGAGAACAAAGCGTGATAACTTGAAAAATACCAGAAACTGTTAAGATCAGGTGTAAAGCTGCTGATAAGAAAGGAGTGTAAAATAAGTGATATTATTCGAAAAGATAACTAAATTTAAAAGTGTTAAAGGGAATTTTGTTTGTTATTTTTAACCATGATGTTCTGATTCCTCCGTTTTGCTGGTACATAATTTACAGGCCTTTTAAATTACGTGCAAAAACTTTTCACCAACGTCTTCAAAGGTAAGAAATTCTATCACGCGGCCATGGTCGAGGCACTCCATGTAACAACTAGAATAGAGAAGGAATTAATGAAAGTTATACCCAACTGTATTTTGATTGTAGCCAATCAGAAGTCTGACTACCAGATTGGTGTTGATTTGACCGTGGAACTGAATGGTAATCCTAAAAGGCCCGATCAGAAGACAATTTTTTTTGTCTGCAAGGCAGTGGTTTTCTTGCTTTAATGTGGACTTATGATGGGCTACTTTCAAAATACAGTTGGGTATAACTTTCATTAATATCTTCTCTATTCCAATTCTGACGATTTTTACTCTGAGTAGTGTCAGACGAAGAAAGATTTACTGTACTAAAAATGTTTTCGGTATTTGGTGCAGTCTTTAGAAATTAAGAAAAAAGTCTGAAGTTTCTCCAATTTGATCTAGATGGATTACTTTAAGGAGAAAAATAAGTGATTGGGATAATAAAAAACCTAAGAGCACCTCTTGTAAGTTCCGCAACCACCCACGTAGTTACTACGCCTTTCCCTAGATGAATGTTTTCCCGCCTACTAGCATTGATAAACGATTAGTAATTTTCCTTCTTCATTATCCGATTCATATTTATGTAAATTGTCGCACGTTTTCCTACTCTTTAAATAAGGCACTTTTCTGCTTTCTGATAAAAATGGTTTAGTTAAGTTATGGTGTTGTAAGCGCTCAAGAGTACAAGAACTCAAGAGGTAAGAACTTATATTATTACTATTAAATTGTTAGTTTACGAGTTGATTTGTGTATTTTAGTTTATTCACATTTGCATGAAGG
>JAAAKL020004521.1:0-20828 GCA_010016065.2 Carybdea cf. marsupialis auct. non (Linnaeus, 1758) | reverse complement strand
GTATTATTTGTTTTCTAGACCTCCCCGCTTAGCAGCAGGGAGGTCTGACATGCAAGTGCCCAAAATGCTCGTTTTCAACCTGAACAAAATTTCGCAACGGGGCTTGGGGAAACTTTTATATTTCATAGCCCAAAGTTGTAGCTGAGGGGCAATTGGGTCTAAAGAAATAAGTGGACATAAGACGAGTAGATACCCAACTTGCCTATTCAAATGGAAAATGGAAAAGAATCTCGAAGACTGCTTAACCTCGCTTTTGTAGACTACAGGAAAGCTTTTGATTCTGTAGTTTATATTTAGCTGTAGGATACAATACGGCGAGTAGTATCTCTTGTGAAACTCACATGCCTTTTTTTAATTGATCTCTTTTATCTCCTTTGAAATATTACCTTGTTTTGTTATACTATTTCATCTAGAAATTGCTTCTTTAATTACGTGTAGGATTATATGTTAACAAATCGAAAGAAATCCAATTCTGAGTAGTAAATGTTGTATTTTTAAGTTCTATTTTGTTAAAATATGTTGCATTTTTGCCTAGTATGCTGGGACTTGATGTAGATACCAAGATCGGGAACGCGTAGCTTTGATTAATACCTTTTCCACATGAGAGGCTAGAAAATCTCGCTCAGTTTAATCAATGAACGTAAGTCTGCGTTTTTCTTTAACTTGATGCACCGTAAGAATCATATCCGCTGTTAAGCAGTCACATCTCATTTCGCACTAAGCTTGCTTTAGATATAGGTCAGTTCCGGACACAATGACGGGTTGACCTTTGAGAAGGCATAGCACATGGGAGCCACTCCACTATGGACAGAGGTTCAGTAATCGACAGGAGGATGATGGATACAGATTTCTACAATGAACGATAAACAGTTAACCTTGGTGAACTCTCCTTGCTTTTCTCAAAACCTTTTGCACAATGTAATTGCAAAGGCAACGGCATCGTAAAGGAGGTAATACGTTAGGAAAGTCTTGAGCAAGCACATTCTACTGCATTGCTTAACACTACACAGATTGAGTTATTCTGAAGCTGCCAGAATTAAGTGGAGAGATTTTTATAGGTCCGCATCAATGTCAATGCTCGTAATGAAAATATATTCTGTAGATATGAAATTTTGTACGTTCTTCACGTATTGCACAGTAGTTCAGTTTATGCATCAATGTACGCACTTCAACTTACTTTCGACTACTGCTTGTTTCTCATTTCTTGTATAATATCCATATATATGTAAGTAACATGTTTACTTGCAATTACTTTTTATCTCTTTCTGACGTATAATTACAACGTTAGTTATATGTTGGCACAATGTTAAGATTGCCTCGATTCAACATCGTACTTGCCGTATGTTTATTCCTGTATTATGACCGTACCCTGATTTACAAGTTTCCAATACAGTTGTAAGATATCAACGGACTTTAAAGAACGTCGTCTCTTATCTTTTGTTTATCGTTTCTAACGTTGACTTAACTTCTCGCATTGGTCAGTTCATGTATTTACTTCCTTGTTACTGTTTGCGTGGTCAGTTATTTACTATCTCATTGCCTCTTCTTGTATTTTTAATTTTTATCTCCTTAGCTCTCTCGCCCTGTTTGGAACAGGTATCTTAAGAAGTTTACATCTTTGAACAACGGCTCAAGCTGTCATATATCATTGTCTTAATCTGTTTACAGGGAACTGATACTTGTTGCGTCTAATGTAAACAAATCGCATATCATTGTTTCTAGGCAACTCACCTTTGATAAGTTGGCTAGTTATGTATTTAGCGACTATACATTGATATTGCCATGTAATTTATCAACAACTAACTTTCACCGCCTTTTGTACCCATTTCCCTTAGCAAACAATCCAACCTTCTGATATAGCATCGCGGAAAATAGAGCCCCCATCACTGAAGTCTTAAACCATTTGTCGTCTCTCATATAACTATCTGTGTAAGCACCTTTGCCGCCAACCAGACCGTGCACTGTGATGGGAGCATTTGTGTACAAAAGAGAAGTAAAAACACATGAAGAGAACGAGTTGGGCAACCATCAATTTTATCGAAGAAAGAAGCGTGGTTCTCCAATAAACAAATCAAAACGACTTTAAAACATCTTTATTTCAATATTTGTTCTATCAAATGAAATGATGAATTTCAGGTATTTGAAGATGTCAATTACTCTATAAGTTTTTCTTTACCTGTTTCAGTCGTATCATCTATTCAACCAAAAACCATTTTACAATTGATGATATTGAGGACAGTCTCAGCATAAACAGATAATCCTACATACAAAATTCCTTATCTTCCTTGACAATTTATTGATCTAGGGAATTGATTGTGTTTTGTTTCTTGGAGGTAGGCATTTGTTGTATTTTCAGGCATACATTTGTTGGATACATTTGCAGCACGTCTCCACGCACCAAACGAAAGCACTTGAAACGCTGTGTTAAATTATCTAATACTTGATCCAGGCTAAGAAGTGAGGTTAGAAGGATATTGATTAGCCTATACGTTTCACTATATTTATTTTGGTTTTATCAATGACTCAATCAAAAACGCATTATAATCAACAACATTGTACATTGTCTCAACATAAACAGATGATCCCAGATACCAAATGCCTTCTTTTCCTTGCATATCTATAATGTCCCATAATATTCCTTTTTCAACGTCTTTACATGAATAATGAGGAAAATATCTCCAAACCTTTACTTTTCTGAGTTTTTGTATCTTCTCAAATTTGTCGTGGTCATATTTAGCTTTGGTGTTACACACTCGTTTGTTCGGGTTTTTCGTGTTCAACAGATAAACCGTTACGAAATGTGGGGATTGATTGTATTTGTTGGATTTTATAGTATGATATCCATGTTGTGCTCGATAAGAGTCATAAATGGCCCATATCGAGTCATACTGCTTTCGCTGCATTGCTTCAAAATTAAACAGTAGAGGTGAAGATGATGGTGGAATATTTATAGAGTTGATTGGGAAGGTCGTAAAGTAATAATTGGTCGTTCGGCTAAAAACTCTTTGCTCCTGTTTTGTTGCACTCATAGCATTCAAACTTGTTTTCATTTCCGGTGTCCAAATCACAAAATCAGCAGTTTCTTTTCCATACGAAGATGCTCCTGTTTTCCCCTTTTTCCTGTAAATGAGAAGAAACTTTCTTTTGCCTTTATGGATGCTTCGTTTTAACTTCACGACTTTTGCATTATAGATAACATGCAGCTTTGAATGAGAAACTGCCTTTTCCCAGATTTTCTGCATTCCAGTCGGAGGGACGTGCACTATGGTAATATGAAAGAGTTTATTATAATCGATTAGCAAAGTATATCAAAAATACCATTTGTTGCCTAATAATGTCTTGTGTTTATACTAAGTTACCACAAAAATAACTTGTTAAAACGACCCCATGTTAATGCCAGGAGTGTTGATGGTACAGAACAGTGTTATCTCGAATGTCTTCGTCATGAACATAATCGTCATGCAAGAGTAAGATTAGTAATGTGCTATAATTCAGACATTTTGATGTTATATTTAGTCATATGTCAATAATTCTGTTATACCTATCATTCCATTTTTATAGATACGTTCGAGGTGTGATTCTTTATCATGAAACTATAAGGGCGGCAGCAGTGGAGGTTGACAGTAGAAGTGGCTCAGACGTTACAATTTAGCATCCACTAACTAATAGCTAAGTGGCGGATTTAGTATAAGATGGTAGTAATGAACAAAGTGTAGATATTAACTGCTTCATTATTTATTGACAAGGGATTCAAAAGTCAAAAACATCGTCAAGTGACTTGTTTAAACACATGATATAAATCACTTCATAGAGCTAAATTCGAAACGGCAACCTCTTATCTAACATGCTAATCAATAGATCCAAATTTGCAGATCTAGAAAAGTTTTGAACAAGCAAATGAAATCCTTAAAAGGCAAACAAATCAATAAACGACTGAAGTTGCCCTGCATCCAATTACACGATCAACCATTGGTTGGGAGGGGACAGCCTTTGTCTCAATCTCAGTACTACATTGTCAAGGTTTCTTGGCTTCATTTTTGGTAAAATATGTATCATTTACAATTTTTCAAGAAACAAAACTTAGATGTAAAAAAGAGGATATTAGGAAATACCAATAAATAAGAAAAATAAATCTGGTTTTATGGTTAACTGTAATGCGAAGTGTAGGGCTGAAAATCCATTGAAAGTTGTGAATAATTTAGAAGTGTATCTAGAAGATTCAAAGACTAGATTTAGAACCCTTTGTATCATTATGTAGACAAAATCACTATGGCAAGTTTGCAGCGAATTGTTGCAAAGTACAGCTGTGAAATATGAAGTGAGAAAAAGACGTTGACTGACTTATTCAGTGATCAGTGATGATTGTTTTGTATAGCCCTGTAGAGCAGTTTACTTAAGGAGTGATAGTATCAAGATTTGTCACTTTATCAAACCTTTTCTTTATCAAGGTGTAGCCATTTCCAACTCCTAATACGATTTCTTCCATTTCCAATGATACCCAAAGGGCATTTAGAAATGCCTTCATTGTAGTATCAAAGAACCAAACAGAAATTTGAGCACGAAGCGCTACACCTGACAGGGCGTGGAGCAAGAATAATATTATCGGTAAACACGTATGCCTGGGTGTTATTTTTTCTAAGTTTGTGGTAAGTATGCAAAACATAACCAGCAATAATTGAAATTATCAAATAAGAGATTTCAATAAGCAGATGTATACAAAGGTTTTCAGGAAATGAATCTACAAATGATAAACTTTTAGCTGTGCATTTTGTTAATAAATTTCTCAACAAATTGCTTGTTCCTAGTAAATGCAGAAACGAGAGAAAGCACTGCGTATGATAGGAAACGTGAGATGTGGGACTTCATCTTAGAAGCAATTTCATATGAGCTACTTAATTGTAAACGCAACGGAACAGGGAGGGCTTCCAGGGCTGCAGCCGGCCACTATTTGTGTGTCACCTCTTCAAAATTGCCATTTCTTTATAATAAACGTCAATTATGTAATCAGTGACAAATTTTGCTGACATTTTTGGATGGGATACGTTTAAGGATACTACAATTTCTTACATAGGCTCACAATTTATACACTGATGGTCTATAAACACTCTCTTAAGCCGTCCAGCTTTGCAAGCTATTGTCATCTCATTCGCATTATGACCGCATGCATTGACGCAACAATTGCCCCAAATATATAGTTGCAACCAACTACTGCAACGAATAATATCAATGTAGAGCTTGTTTCTCCAAATATTTTAGTCGAAACAATTAAGAGAAAGTTGAAAGATAAATGCATAACAGTTGCTTTGTGTTCACTAAAAAATGACCTACCTGTCGTGCAGAGTCGCAATGTAGTATGCATGCAGAACCTGAGATCGTCGAACATCGAGCGCTCTCTTGACTTCATATCAAACTCAAAACAGACTTCCTGCGGCTTTACTCAAATTGATTATTCAGAACTGACATTTGTCTGCTCTGAAACGCTATAATTATTTGAGTCTCCCCTCAGACATTTAAATCTCTGTTTCAGCATGGATATGTTTATGTTAATTCTCATTTCATAGGTTATCGTCTTCAATCCGTGTGTACTGCGCATGCCCAGAAGTAAAAACCATGAACCAAAAGAAATTTGATTGAATTTCAATCCAAACAATCACACAGAATTTCAGGTGGAAACTACAAAACCAACCAAATATGCTATTTGGAAAGAGTTGGGCCAGTGACATTGTCATCTAATTGCATTAGTTTAGGTCTTTCTTTAGGTTACGAAGGCCTTCATAAAGTGAAGTAAAGTACGACTGGTCATAAATAAGGATAGCAACCAAGTACAAGCTTGTCAGAAACCACAAAACTATTCAAATTAGAAACTTGATAGGAACAGGCATTTTAGCCCTACCTGCACGAGCTGCCTGAAATTAAACAAAATGATTAACAGGGCCGAGACTCTTTCATCAAGTCTTACACGGCACTATTGTTTCTTATGATTTTTCAAATTAGTTTTAGATAGGAATATGAGAAAGTATTTCAAACCACATTTTTATTCATTCTTGCTCAGTCCAAAACCATGCTGCTTTTAAGCCTGCCACTCGAATGTCACGTTAATGAAAGAAGAGAGAAATGACAATATGAGCGTAAGTTTTAATGATACCAAGATACAAGATCAACTTACAATTTTGCCGTGGATAACCTTTAAGCAAAATCAACCAGTATATTGCAGGGATCTCGTCTATTTGCCCATATCCGAATGAGGTGGTAGTCTCCGATAATATATCCTTCAACACGAGCAAGTTGTTTCTTTCAAGAAACTCCAGAAATGTCCCTCTTGCTTCCCACAATGTATGTTTGGAGGGGCGTGGTATTACCGATCCTTTATACTTACCAAAAAGTTTGAGATGAATTGCATTAAATCTAAAGGGAGAGGGAGGAAGTTACAAATATAAGAAGGGAAGAGAAAGAGCTTGTGCTGTTAAACTAGCACTTCTTAGCCTTAGACAAACTTAAGATAGCTTATGTGCTTTCACTTGCTTGAAATGAAATACCGGATGAAAACAAGTGTCTTCATGATTAAATTTATTAACAAAGAAATAGCTTAGTTGACCTCTGAGAATTAAGACTAAGAGAGGCTCTGTTCCATTTATGTAAGAAGGAATTGTTGGGAAGTCTCTGAGAAGGAGAGCTTGCTGAGAGTTTGGTCTCTGAAATTGGGTTTAAATAGATTTCCATGTCTTTTGCATGGCGTATTGTACTCTGACGCAGGTACTAGCAAAAACGATAACTTTCTTTATAGCTTAGAACTAAGAAAAATACACTGGCAGTAGGAAGCGCCGGATCAAATCCTGGCGGTGTTGTATACATTTACATAATTATTATCTCTAGTAAATTTCCAAACTTTTCAAACCATCTCCTGTAATAGCAACATTAGGGGTAACATTATTTTTTCTGGTGCTTTTCAGAAAGCATTTGGGCTTTCACTTTCAGTTCGCGTTTGGAACGCAAAGGCGTTCTAAAGAGACAGAAAATCACAGTTTGACCTCTTGTTTCACCTCGTATCCTCTCACTTTTATTCTCTGCTACCTTAAATTCTTTTCACTTGCACCTACCTTTTTGTAATCTTTGCCTCCTTCAATGTAAAGCGATCCCTTATCTCTAAAAGGGCCGCCACTCTTATCGATTACAGAGCTTTTGATCATTGTGTGTTGTCCAATGTATCTAAACGTATGGCTCGGTCATTCAACCGGCAAAAGGACAATAGCACATAACCAAAACAAAAGACCTTGGGTTGAGGGAAATTTAAAAGCTTCTTTACTGGTTGGGTCAATTAATAGTGGGCCTCAATTAATACTTAACCATACTTCGACTAGATTATTTTCAAAACTCTGGAGAAGTAGCTTATAGACCAGCCGCTATATAAATGATAATAGCTTTGTCAACACTTGTTACTTAGATGAGAACAGACTCCACTATTGAGTAAGACAAAAGCGGCACAGAGATATAATGTACGTTATAGACTATATAGGAAGGTAGGTTAATTTGCTTCATGAAGGACCCCTCTGTGAAAATTCTGGAGACTGTTGAATATCTTTGAAGCACTATCTAAACAGACATTCAAACTAGCATCTAAACTACATGTTTTATTCCTTGAAACGTGCAGTATACGAAGCAATTTTGACAAACTCGAGTTAATAGTTATATGAAAATACTCCGATTTTTTCCTTAAAGTAAGGCTTAAGACGAACGAACCCACATTCATTGGAGCTCATAAAAAGATTTAGTCATTTTTATGATACAATTTAGAAGTAGATGCATATTGACGTCTGAGGCAGACATGGAATTACTAAAGGAGTACTCCACATCTGTGGTCTAGTGGAATGGCCCATATGTATATGAGATTGGTGCGGACAAGAGTTTGCTGAATAGATAGTCTACAACAAATTCTCTGCAGCATAGTCGAGCAGGGTGTGGCAAGAAATACTAGGTATTCCCAATAACCTATTCTGAAATGTGGACTGAAAACTGAAAACTGCAAATAAAATTACTGATTGCCATCTTCAAAGTCACAAAGGAGGCATCTTCGTGCTCTTCCTTATCTACCTGGCACATCGCACCTTCTCGCCCGGGGCGATTATGACGTCAACAAAGTATCTGAAGCAAAAGTAGGGCCATAATAAATGTTTATACATACTTTTTTATTGCCTTTTTCAAGGTTTTAATAGCAAGTTGTCGATTAGCTGTCTTCAAGTATTGCATTACTGACTGGATAACGAATTTTTTAAATGGTTCTTCTCTGTTTCCATCCAGCCAGACAATTTCAAGTGGTGCTTTTGGTCCGAACTTCATACCAATGTCTGAGAGTAACGCCCTTGTATTCGTGTTGTTTGCCAAAAAAACGGCTCCTAATTCTACAGCATCTCCTTTGATATTGAATGTGTAACATTTTCCACCAACTCGTCCACTGGCTTCAAATATTTTGATATTCTTGAATCCTTTTTTCTTGAGCAGGTAGGCCATATGAATTCCAGAAGCACCTGCACCGACAATGGCAATCTTGTCTGTTAAATGGCTTGGCCCGGGAATGTTTGGCTTTTTACTTGACTTTGAGTTATGCGCATAGCCAAATATGAGTCCACAGAGAATCATGATAGATTGCAATATATCTTTATTGAATCTTGCCATGATTTATAATCCTATAAAAGAATTTAAACCAGTTACATATTTAAATTGCTTAATAACCAAATCACAGAAAATAATGCATCAGGGTTGATTGACATATTAGTTACGTTGTACTCAATTAACTAAGGAGATAAGATATGAAGTCGAAAAATGAACAGATGCTGCCACAAGAAAATTTTCCCGATGAAAATTCATGTTTTGGATTCTCCAAAAGGCGATAGACCTATTAGACAAAAATATGATTAGTTTATAAAATGAAAATATGATTAGTTTATAAAATGTGATTAGTTTATAAAATGAAATGACGCCGTAAGAGCGAGTATATAGGCCTTCAGTCGCAAAAATTGGCAGCAAACATAGTTCAGTATAGAAATTATACCTAGTCGTGTTTGCAAAACTAAAGGTATATTTTAGAGAAGTGACTCGGCAATCTGCCAAAATTTGGTTATGAACTACGCTTGCTCCAACAAATATAAAAAAGATTCGTCTAGAGCATGAGCTAACGCGAGTTGCCCGTTTCATCTTGCTGCTCTTGAAAACTGCTTTTATCAAAACAAATAACTTTGCTTAAAAATTTGCTTACAATTTTCACTTTTCTTTCATAATATAAATGACTGAAAACGGGTCACTCATATAGAGGTTATTTACAACAACATGTTCAAATCCCCTGATTTCGTATGAATTCTTTACAAAACTGTTGTACCTTAACTCATAACGATCGATATGACTAGTGTCCGGCCTAAACATTTAGCAATACGCTACTACTATCTCTTTAAGAAATTGATCTGGAAGGATCGTGAAGGGGGAACGTTTTATTTTGATTTTCAAAGCTGAAACTTTTTTATTTCTTTAGCTCAAAATGGAGATAACATAGCTGAATTGTTTTTAAGGTAGCTATCCTAGACAATGCTGCGTGTGCATCCCAGGTTGACAGTTATTATTTGTTCAAAGCTTGGAAACTTTCTTCACATTTATGGTTGACGTCTATTTCCTAGCGATAGCCTATCTTGAAAACAAGTACAGTATACTTGCCTAAAACGTGTAAGGATTTGCCTTTTTTGGCCTCAAGGGCTTCAGAGGCCGTGTTATTAGCAATAGAAAGAAGAAAAGGTAATGTAGGCTTACTATTTACCGACAGCTATTGCTGTGGTCTATGCATGTCTATTGTAGTACCCGGATTTTGGCTGTCCTTATCAGTTAGTGAATCCAACTAAGCATGCATCATAAAGATTAGGAGACAGTTTCTTCTTCATTTTCTCTCATGAGAACACAACTGTTCACGAACACCGACTATCAACCATCGAAAGCTCGTGTAAGGCCGTGACAATCTAAATATACGCAAATTATTATCCTGTACATTCATACCTGCAGTGAAAACCCATAACCATAGCAAATTATTTCACTTACCTACTATCATCAATTTCTTCTCGCCTTTGGAAAAAGAAGACTGATAGTGGTCCAAAGTGCATAAGAAAACATCATAATGTGTTTTGATGCTTTTCCTCCTCTCTTTATCTAAACACAGTACTTCTGCAATGGCGGTGATCTGCTCGTCAATGCGTAAGAAAGAAGATTGACAACGGCTGTTAATGCTTCTATTTGGACAAAAGAGAACCTCAATGCATATCAACGGTAGGAGTAAATCAATTGTATACCTAATTTTAATGTACGTCCAATATCTTTAGCAATTAAAGGAATTCAGTTGTAACTATAAAGTCATTCCTCACTCTTTAGTTCTTGAATACACTCTTCCAAAGAGACTGGATGATTTAGCTGAGACTTCCAAATATGTGAGAATGATCAAGTGTCTTGTAGATGTTGTTGGAAGCTTACCTTTGCAAATCAGTCACACAGATGGACAATCATTGACCTTCAAACTATACTGACCATCACTGATATCAAAGCGTCATTCAGTATTTTACAGCCTTAAATGTCGCTTACAGTAGTGGCTGCTGGTGGTCTTTGTTATGCGTCGTACCGCGCTAATTGCAAGGATAAGACCATGAAATACAGCGAGCTTTCTGAGGAGGTGGTATCAATTTTGAATTATGGGGAGTGCTCATTTGTGGGCACGGGCACTTTGGATTTATGGCGATATATCTCCTTCCTTCCTTTTATCTCATGTTTAGGGTTAGACTAGGAGAAACTCTACTTCCTTTAGGAACAGTTTAGGATAGTTGTACTGGCCAATCTTGTCTCCATTACTCTGTCCACAGTGCATGAAGTAAATAAGCAACCTATATTATTTACATCATTTTTCTTGATCTTATATAAATTTCTATACTTTATTTTCTTGGTATTATTATTCCTTAGAGTAATATTTTGAATGAGAAATTTATATTTAAGAAGTTATGTAAGCGAAATCATAATATCGAAACGTCAGGGAATTGTGTATTTTATGAGTTTTATATCCATAACAGAATACTAGCTATATGAGTATATGTCTAATCGTATCTACGTTTTATGAGTCCATGCCCATATCTGCGTCCATGATAGCTGCAGTGTACATAATTCCATTTGGTGTTGACTCCAAATCATGAAACAAGGTGAAAGTTTAAATTCTGGTAACTTACAGAGATACATCCATTGTACAATCTAAATGGGGAAAATGTTATTGCCTCCAGATAGTTTTCTATGCCCTCAGTTATGAAATACTATGGTCCTTTGGTTAGTCACTATTAATTACAACATGAAAGTCCATGAAATCATCCTTCTATGCGTTGAACGTGGCGTATTTCAAACAGACAGAATGAAATAATTGCCAAAAGGATTAATAATGAAATGTGGAATAAGCAAGTTAATTGCATGTTTTGTGTTAACCAGGATAAGCTTTTAATTGGTAACGCCTAAAGTGTAAACACAACACCCTGACGTGAAAGACAACGTGTAAAAAGTAAGTACAAATGCAAAGTTAGACAGTGAATGAACTAAGCAAAACAAGACACAACCACTGGAATAGTCGCAATTATTGCCATCTTTTAGTTGATTCAAATTGAGGAGTATAGCTGACTGCATTAAGCCACTTCATCTAACTCACGGATTTCCTTCTAGTTTATACCCTTGTGACTCTTTAAATTTGTGTATATGGGGTGCAAGATACAGGATCCAAACACAGCGATCTTGGTGATATTATTTACCTTACACTAGTAGAGGTAGTTCGGCTAGAGGTATGCGGCTTTCCCGAGAGAGCCGACTATGTATTGTACGCACAAAGGAAAGTGTTCCTTCTCTCTTTGAGCTGAGCCAAGTAAGGTGTAAACCACAACTGAATCAAAATCAGGAATAGATCACAAGAACTATGGCTCATATGATACCATTGCCAAGGCGCAAGGCTCTTCCCTGCTACGCAGAAAATGGCTACGATTTTAGGTTTCTAATAGTATTCATGACAGATGCAAATTGTAGTTGTTGGTCACCACAATAGCGATATTTATATACCAGAAACCAACATACAGCTCCTACTACTAGGAAATGTTCTGTTTAAATAGGCCTGCTAAAGTACTCTTCGAGCTGAAAATTGTAATCAATAATGATTAAGAAATTTTGGTCAACTACTATTGTCAAGTTGGAAGCGCAAAAGCACGAAGTTCAATGCTGACGTAATAACAATTTGTTCTTTGACTATGTAAACAAGAACAGCTGACATTCAGTCTTTCTCCATGGCGCTGACTGCCATATCAAGAAAATACTTTTTTCTGGTAACCTGAAATGAATATTCTTCTGTTCCAGCAAATTCCTTGCGACTTCTAGCATTGTTTTCAGATTTAATCGTTCGTATGTCATTGTTGAGTAAGATGTATGGGTAAAATAATCCTGATCATAGTCATAGTAATAATGATAATAACAATTTTTTAAACTTCCTCAAAGTATTTCCTTTATATGATTACATAGCAGGATACAATAGGTACATCCGTTGCTAACTATGATATATGTAGCTTACATAAATGTCTTACATACAACAACAACAGTAATAAGAACAAAAACAACAAGCAATAAAAAAGAGTAAAAAAGAAAAAAAGAATATAATAATGTCGACTCCTCAGAAGAATCATCAAGCTGTTCCAACAATAATATTAACAATAACAATAACATAAATAATAATAATAATAATAACCATCACTAACAGAAATCCAGAAGATAGTCCTGATGAGCACCGCCCATATTTTAAGGAAAGCGATGTCAATGTAACCATATACCATCTCCTTCATTCACCTGAGGTCTCAGGAAAGACTTGGTGAAGGATTGTAAATAAGAGAAAAACAAGAAAACGATAATAATGATAATAATGATAATAATAATAATAATAATTTTTTTTCATTTAACATTTTCACTGTTGTCGTCCGGCAAGCTCAGTGGGGACAGCGAGATAATAATACTACTACTACTAATAATAATAACAACAATGATGCTGAGTGATCTGTAATTGCAGTTGTGAACTGCAGTGCGACTTTATCCGAGCACATCAACGCTTTTCAGTCAAAGTCTTGTAACACAGCTCACTAAAGAGTTCATTTTGTTATCACTATGAACATTCTAACGGTCATAGAAACTCTCATAACTAGCTCAAGTGCAATACTTTATCCGCATCTAGCAATGTGTACCCAACAGCCGTTTTAATTTATTGACTTCTCAATAAGAAATGGTAAGCTCGGAATTCTCGTTTTCGTCTCTTAATTTGCAAATGAGGCATCAGGAAAAAAAATTAGTTGAGCAAGCATGCTCATTTCCAGGCAACAGTGAATAACTTCATCTGAATAAACAAAGATTATTCTTTTTGCTGCCCATATTGTAAGTGCCCTAGAGAGTGCATTATACCCACTGCACTTTACCACGGAACCACCAATAAGCAGGGAAGCAAACAGGAACTGTGATTTTGGTAAAGCTTCATCAGGATAAATTCATTATATCACTCAATGTAAAGAGAGCGATTGTGTCTAGTTTATATGTAAATTTCTAGCAAGTCAAGGCTTTAGTTAGAATTATATTATAAAGTAATGAACCAATGAATTTGAGTCACAGTAAACCAGCTTTAAAATTTTACCTTTCATTCACCTTGAAATCATTGAAATCCGCTGTTACCTCTGACTGAGCTAATGCAAAAACAAACACATTAACAAACTAAAATTGAAATGAGAAATCGTGTTGACATCCTCTTGGCTGAAACAATGTCAATGCTTCGTCAGTGTCACGCAGCATTAAACTCTAATTTGTGACTCGCTGGTACAATATCCTATGCATTCGCCATCGAAAACTTGTGAATGTGAAACCAATTCGCTCAAACACAACAAAACGCGTTGTATAGCTCCTGCAACTCCTTTCTGCTAACATTTGGATATACTGTTTTAATTTGAAGACTTGAAGCGTATGACTAGTACTCAGTACTCAATAACCTGCGTTCTTTTCATCGCTATCGTTACTGGGAAACATTTATGCATTTCTGTTTGCTGGTTGTCTAACTTAAATTTTGCGAGCAGTAATATGTAGAAATGATTCTACTATTCTTCCTTCGCGAATATTAGCCGCGATATGCTGTGGTATTACGTAATTGTTGCTATTGTGATATTAAGCTTAACATTTGTAGCTTGTCGGGCAATCTCAAGTCAGTCCGAAAGTGAAATAAAAAAATAGCTTCAATGGAGCAAAAGCTTCTAAGATGCAATTCGCATAGTGTGGTACCATACCCTCACTTCAAATATTAGAAAAATATGTATTTTAAGCGAAAACATATATCAAAATCGATTACACTCGGTAGAAATGGCAGAAGTCATAAAAGAACCTATACTTCCACATTATTCCTGCAAGATAGTCATCCACCAATTGAAGTAGGGTTTGTTGCTTTTAAGCTGTAGCAGAACGTAACTTACGAATGTAACTTACAATATGTTGATACTGTGTTTCAAGGAGGGTTATGGTTACGACGGTACGTCCAAATTACTTGGCAATACGGACAAACAATTAAATGAAAAATGTGTATTTTTACGTTAATTAGGAATTGATAAACATTTTTTCTTGCAATTCATACACTACTCATACTTAGTTGCTTGCAACATTCTAGATAGAAAACTACTTTAACCTGACTTGAATCGATGGCGGTTTGCCGACGTGTGTGAACAGACATGAACTGTTAACCATGAAAATAAATACTACGACTACGAATAGGTAGGTTCAGTTACGGCTAGATGTAATACAGTAGATCTAGAATTTATTGCTATAGTTGTTTTTGCTTACTAATGAGTACTTTCTGAAATTAGTAGGGTGTGTGTGGGGCGGGATGGGCGTGGAGCGGTGTAATACTGCATCAGTGCCTACTATCAGTTTCTTCTCAGGCAGTGTCAAGTTATTGCTAAAGGAAGATATAAATAAAGTTTGTCTAAGTTGACAAATCGACGCTTTGCCTCTTATTCTCTAACGTTAGAACTGCTATTCTATTCTGATTGCAATATTGTGAGGTATGCAAGGAACCTAAGCAAAGTTTGCCTATCCACTAGAGTCTTGTCGCTAAATAGTACAAACAGTAACACAGAATAAATACTTTCCGAAGATTTATCATACTTTCCATTAGCGCTGAGAATAACTGTAAATGATGTTATACATCTGGCTCCACATCTGTCATGACATGTCACGAACGACTTTGCCTACCTTTTTAAAACTTTCAAATTTTTTCTTCGATTTATTCAGTAGAGTTCTTACAAAGATTTAGAGAAGGCTGGGGGTGGGCGTGTTAGTTGGGAGTGTGGGTGGTTGAGAGATAGTTGGCCCGCGGCCGGACGTTCACCAGTACCAAAACACCATTCGAGAATACATTGTTGGGGCTGAGATTTCCAGCAAAACGTAAAATAGTCTTTATATTCAAAGGTAACAGAATGTAGACTTGAGTATAAGAAGCTATACAATACATGAAATACATGCAAGTGGAAAATTTGAAACTATGCCCAGTGAAGCAAGCACTGTGTCTGTAGACTCTCCACAGCATTGTCAAACCTAATCGCCCTGCAATGCATGCCTACATAGGGCCCTGCAAACTTTATTCATTCCAGGGCCCTGTAACTTCCGAACCGCAATCGTTAGGCACCTACGAATAACTCCAGAATAACATACTGAAGGTCCTCGTGGCTTGATCATTCTAAAATCTTTTGTGTTAAGTTAGAACTGAAAAGCACTCCTAAGGATTATTTACATCGCTAGGAGCCATCTCAATGATTTATCACATTTCAATGAGCTCTTTTTAAATCTTAATGACTCGTCACAACACAAAGATCTTTTGTAGCGGTTCCTCACAATCTTTTATGTTCCATTTCCCATTAAAGATTGTCCTGGTTCTCCATATCGCAGTTTTCAATCTCAGTACTTGCAAGTCTGTGTGTTAATAAGCAGCTAGAATATTTCAAGTGTTTTCAAACTTCTTTGTGGTCATGCATCTTTAATTAATTGCAAAAGCACAGTTCGCCTTACGTTTCAGTCATAAGATATAATAATTTATCTTACAAAAGAAATCCAGAGACTCCATGGGTAATGCACAGGTAGTAACATATAAAATGGGGTGTTGACAGCGTGAAGAGCTCTGCCCTGCATTCAGAAATACAAGGCTGTTCTTCCTTTAGGATTTTATCAATAAGTGTCTAAGAAGAGACTGGCTTAATGCAAGCTTTGGATTCCACAATTCTCTTAATCTCATTCTCTTTACTTGGAGCTATCTTGTACTGGCGAAATCGAGTGAGAGCCCACATAAAATTTTCCTGGATTTCGCGAGTATTCCTGCATTCTCAGGTCCAGATGCGCTTAAAACTCTATCCTTGATAACTGTAACACTTTTTTGACAGGAATTTGTAAGTTAACACAGGCTTAACTTTTGATTGACCTTTTCTATGTAAATGTTATTAAGCTTTTCATCATAGAAAGCTGCGCTATATTTCATACTTTTTGACGACAGTTTTTGGAAATGTAAAAAGTAGGTATGAAGTTTCCCATCGAATTGTAACTTGTACTGAAATCTTTTGAAAGGTGAATGAGTTATATTAAACTCTTCTCTAGAACTCGTATCTGTTTGATATTTTTCTTTTTGCACATGGTACACGAGCAAAAAATTTTTCATCATATAATGCATCAAATGCGCTGGAAAGGTCCAAAGAGCACTGTGACTAATAGTTTCAAAATCACAACTCTTAGCAATCAACACTTGGTTAGAAGCATTGAAGAAAAAGTATCCGAAATATACGTCTGAAACTTCTGCAACTGGAATCTAGATAACACATAGGTGTCAATCAAAATCATGGTATGATCAGTGGGATTGGTGTCAAATATGTAGGATGTAGTCCGCAGGATATTATTTTTCCGAGAAAGGATAGTCGTTGTGTCTTTGGATAAAGTGAATACAAGTGAGAAGGTTCAAAGGTGGGATAAACGAATGCGAAAATGTTAATAGGACTAATTCTCAAAAAACCCATATATTTGTTACAAAGGCAAAGGGCACGTTGCTCACAATGTACTGAAACCTCTGGGGATTTCTGGTCCTTGATGTTTAGCAAGCTGTTATTAAGACACACAGGTTTTTGCAGAACGTAGAGTGTCAAGGTCTTACAGGGGACATTTGAGCAGGAAGACGTTGAATACCAAAGATTTTTGGAATATGAAAATCTTGCTGTAGACTCTGGCGCCAGTATTGAAATGATACTAATGCAAGGGATTTATATGAAGGAGTACTTTTTATGTACTGATAAGTGTCTCAAAGTGATTCAGAACATTTTAAAGATATGATTTAGGAGAGTCACAAACGTGGTTTGTATATAATCAAGGATCTCTTTCTTTATTTTGTGTCAAGTCAATGGAAGACAATTTTAAAAATAGATCGGAAGGCAGTAAATTTGCATTTCTTCTGGAAAGTTGACAAGAAGAATCTTGAATAAGTTGAAAGAATCATTTGCCAATATTGCACTAATTCGTGCTTCCATTGACAGCTCTTTACCATATGCATCGAGGATTTGAGAAAAATAGGACTTCTTTTCACCCACAACCTCATTCACGAGAGCCCTTATAGTAAAAGCACTAAGATTTTACACTACTGAGAAATGTGTTGCTGGAATGAATTTCTGACTGAATAAATGTTTCCATGGAGACAACATTTTGATGAAACAACAATGATGACGAAGTCATTACAGAAACGATGGCATGCGGATAAAGTAGACTAAATCCTAGGCAGCGGTGCACTCCGGATTTATAATGACTGCACTAAGACAAGAACGCCCTCTTGCAGCTTGTGAAATGCGTTTAGCGTGAATTGCACCTCCTAGGAACAACTACATTTACAGGGTAGGTACTCTCATTTGGAAGAGTTGATTTGTAGTACAGACCTTAAAAATATTTTGTAAACTTTTTCGCCAGATACTGGCCATGGCGATCGTCTGGTGGTGAAGTAAAACAATCTTGCTCATTTTTATGGAAAATCAGGGGAAAAAAGACGTTACTACAAGTAGCACCTATAGGACCACTGGTGAAAATAGCTTAAGTTGTAAACAAATTATTTTTGCCCACAAAGCACAAGCTTATTTGGCGTGATCAATGTAGCTTGAGGAGCGAGAATTTAAAGTCAATGAAGTGAATTTATAATAAATACCCTACAGGAAACCTCTTGATAATTGTCGGGACAAGACTGGTTTTCGGTCAAACGCTGGCCGAACTTATTGCCTAGATACTTTCGGGGATATGGCGCTACTTTTGGAAATGCGATTAGGTAAAGCCTTCTCCACTGTCTGCCAAAATTGCACAATGAATCTGTTGCCTACAGCTATCCTACCTTTTTAATAACATCCTAGAAGAGACACTAGTGAAAAGTGAAAGTGTCACCACCGGGATTCGAACCCGGGACCCACGCACTCGCGGCGTGATGCTCTACCAACTGAGCTATGGTGACCCGGTGATAACATAGTTCACTTTACACTAGCCGCCACATTAGCTCCCGATATTCCACCGGTGCGTGGGTCTCGGGTTCGAATCCTGCTGGTGACATTTTCACTTTTCACTGGTGTCTCTTCTAACTTGCTATCTTCAAATCCTCTCTTCTCTATACTATACATCTGGAAATTATGGAGTAGCAAGCTCAAAGTATAAACCGTCAAGTAAGTGATGACTTGGAAGTTGAATGTCGAGCCAACCTGTGAGGGCTTCCGTGAAGAACTCTGCGAATTACCGAAAGTATCAAAGGCAGTCCACAGCCGCTTAGAATTTGAATTGTATCAGGGTTCGGAAGATTTACCATTGCAAATGCAAAACGTTGAGGCAAATTCATAGATAATCCCATAGATCTATTTTACTGTCAGAAATAGCAACAGGTATGTAGCAATTTTTGAGAGTTGCTTTAGGGATAGTGGCTGCTTACTCGCAGAAAAGCGTTGTGGATGTTACAATATTTGAACTTCCCAAATTCTATAAACTTTACCGTTAATTTTAATTAAAGTAAAAAATTACATCATTTGTCTTTGATTACAAAGATCTATTAGGAATATCTTGCAAGTTTGATAAATCCTTTATAAGCTTACAACTTAAAGTTTTCGGGATAATCATATCGAAATTCCGTTCATATGAAGAAGCCGAAAAGAAGTTGCGATATTAGCATGTTTAAATTTTTGAATGACTGATTTTGTTTTTAATTGCTAGCCCCTGGATATAGAGACGATGCATCCTGTGTCATTGAACAACCAGTACGTAAATGTCGTTTCGTTAGGCCATTGGATCTCTTAACACTTTTCTGCAAGGAAATGAGAGAGGATGGATAGTAGGATGTTTCATAGCTTTAGAAACACAAATGCTACTGCTACTACTAACTTTCTGCCATTTCGTCACTTTATACAATCAATATATTGACAAAAGTCTTCTTAGTCAAAGGATGTCGGCAAGTCACGTATTCATGTTAATGAAAACAGGAATTTTATTAAAAATTCTCCCATGAACTCTAAACTTTCTATAGTTTGAGATGTTAGAGACCAGCTCCCTTCCGAGTCTACCATTACTGTGCCCAGAACGTTAAATATAGGATCTAATGACTTCGGATGAAAGTTTTGAAGGGACTAATTTAGGTTGCAATAAGAGTAATTACACTTAAAAACTACTTTGTACGTATTAAAATCCCCTGAATATCAATGTCAAAGGCCTTGATACATTCCATTAAGTGATATTGAGCTTTAAAAAGATTTTTTACGGCCGTAATGCTGCGGTGTTCTTTACCCGCTGTCCCCCGTCTAAAGCGGTTAACAGTTAAGACAAAGAGCACGTGCCAGTATGCACTTATTGTGGGATATCATATGATCTACAAAGAAGTTGCTGCCACAGACTAAAACTATGTAAAATTGGTCTTGGTTTTCATAGATACTAATAATTCAGCAACTTGTAGATGGCCTTCATTGTCCTTACCAATGTTTGACGGTCTTATGCCATTTGAATCTCCTTGCTATTGTCCATCTCGTCTATTTTTTCTCCCAACTCCTTCCTTGATGTTCCCCTTCTCTTTCTCTTTGCGTCTATTCTGTTAATCTTTTGACCCTCTTCCTGTCCGGTCTTGGTGGTATGTCCTGCCTATTATACTCTCATTGTTTATCATTCATCTTGCAGGAGGGACACTATTTTGCTGATGTTAGATGTTCAACAGGTTGGCAAGCACTAGCGGTCTGCTTTTCTGTACAACCATACTACTAATGTAATGCCTTTTAACTATATTGTGTATCATCAGGAGGTTTTATTTAGCATTGTACAGAAAACGCTGATGTTTTCGAAATCGTTTATATCGCAAGGCAGTGATCCTCAACCTTTCTTCTTCTCCCTCTCCTTCCCCTCTGTACCAAAATATTATTTTGCAGCAATACGTGAAAGTCATATAAAGTACGTATGTACGTATTATATGCATTTGTTAGTGGTTGATTAGTGATCTAACAAATCAACTGAAAGTCTTATCATTTTTTACTATTCCCATTCACAGTGCATTAAAAAATAGTGCTTACTCAATTCCATTCTTAATAGGGTTATGGACTCTAAGGCTGCAATAAAGCTATCTTTCACCTGACTATCTGTTATACGAAAGAGATTTTGCTATAAAAAGTAACTGGTTTTAACTCAAAGGTACTGCTAGGCCCTCCAAGGTTAATGTAGGCATCAACCTAAGCAGATATAACTAG
>JAAAKL020004520.1:0-20830 GCA_010016065.2 Carybdea cf. marsupialis auct. non (Linnaeus, 1758) | reverse complement strand
TGGCGTCATTACGTCTATCTAAAAACAATTCACCTAACAAATAGACTTTCAAATAACAAAAAGTAAAACAATAATCAGATCCACCGTTTTAAAGACGATTCATATAAAGTAGTAAGTAGGGTTTAAAAAAATAAATAAATAAAGTTAATTCATAGAAGTAAACATCGCAGAAGTTTAGACCATTAGTCATACTCACGATATAACTTGTTACCAATCAACATGTTACTTACATATTTACCTATGTTAGCTGTTGTTTTATCAACTTTCCTGTAAGGCGTCATTGGCTAGATGGAGCCTTATCACTTGAGGGGCCACTTGGGCATAGGTCGAGATCCTTAACCTCCTTTCCATGGTGCCTCCAATCATTGAGGCACGCTGGTACTTGTCGCCTACTCACCACTTGAGTACGCACATCATCCAAGGCCTCAAGAAGACTTTTCAGACCAGCAAAATACTTTTCGTGGAACTAAATGTATATGGCACAAGTTTCTGCAGATGCACTGATACAGATCTCATCAAGAATACTGACCTGCGAGACCTTGTGGCATTCAAAGACTGATATATCATACTTTTCTCTTCATGTTAAGTACTAGAAAAAGACTACAATTATGATATGATACTTTCTATGTGCGATAGCAACTTACACATACTTTCTATTTCTGTCTGGATAAAATGGCCTCGAGACAAACCGCAAGAAGAAGGTTTGTTTTCATAACATCTGCCACGAGCAACAACATATCCCTTCCTCGAAGAATAACAAACTAACTGTAAGTACATTACCTAGCCAATGTCTTAAGGCTACGTGTACTCATTAGTAATACTTACAAGATGTCAGTGCCTTTGCCTTGATGCATGGAACTTGTTTCTTTCCTTCTAAAACAGAAATGACAGAGAGCTGTGTAAATAGAATAATCCGCTTTTCAAAGCACAGGAATATTTGGGAATATTTGTTAGTGCTCTTTCGTGTAGTTACCTTGATCATATGATTTAGCGAATTGCATTGTGAAAATATTCCGGACTTTACTGCGTGCGCTTAACCGGCGGACTGTGATTATGCAAGGGAGTGCACTGCCAAAATATCAAAAGATACATTGCTTATATTGATACAACGAAGGCATTGGTGAACACCCAATTTAAAAAATTGCCAACAATCTACTAGAAAAATGAATGAAATGAAACGTACTCCCACTAAATATCCTATATATCCACTTTGTCCCATTTTAAACGCATTTTCTCAGCAATTTCTTTGTTGAAATTATCGTCAAGTATCAAACTCCTTCTACTGATTTGCATGTCATCAAGAATACATCTATCCAGCAGCACCAAAAGCATCGAAAAAACCTCCAGTGTTGTGTGCGCCAAAAAGAAGAGGAAGGGTCCGCCAATTTAATGAAACTCGTGAAATCTAATAGACACAATTAAGTCATGGTAGACTTTTCGTTATAACAATCTATCAATCCTTCGATCAACTGCACGAGCTAATCATCGAATAAAATAGTGGTAAATGTGTAGACCGAAGACACTCTAGTTGCGAGGCATTTCAAAGTAACTATACTCTCAGATATTTGATTGTCCGCGGAATGGTCTGTCTTTGCCCTTTATTGTTTCAAAATTTGCTCGGTTATCGGCATAATGTCACATGTTTTTATACCCATAACAATTATTTTCTTAAGTATGTCTTGTGGCAACATAATCAGTCACGAAAGTTTGTCCGAAAGTTTGTCCGACAATCCAATGTCCCAAATTCTGTATCGAAGCTTTTTCATTTCGAATGTAGTATATTTCACTAGTCACCACTTCAGCTCAGGTTTAGCTCTTGGGTTTGAATTCCAGCAGTCATTTACTCCAATTTCTGCAGTAACTTCTCAAAACTTAAGGGAACAAAAACACAGGTTTGACCTAAAAAAGAAACACGTAACAGAGATGGCCGTTTGAGTATCTGTAGGGCTTTTAGAGTTGACGCGTCCCAGCTGTATTCTGCGTAAGTAAGGTATTAACTACAATGCTCTTCAAAATTCCAAAGTATACACAGAGCCAACGCAGCGGTTATAAAAACTGTGTGTGGTACTACCTGTCTACACTCCCTAAGGGAGTAAAACATAAATCAATAACAGTGAGCCTGAGCTACGGGGTAAAAGTCAGTTACAAACAGCCTTGCATAGACAAGTTGCTATATAAATGCAACATCCATTACTTTACTGTATAAATGATGTAACGTAAAACATATTCAAACGTTGGACACACCAATTCGCATGCGTACCGAAAAAGGCGAATGTGCCTTTAAACAGTTTCAGCAGATCTTCTTTCTTCATGATTTGCTATCAAATTTCAGTACTTTCAGCATATTTAAAAAATTTTTGTTTGTGATATTCATCATGTCTTAGCACTTTATTGTTACTTTTTTGTACTGTTCCTTAGTTTTCTAAGGTTTTACGCAGCTGTAGCCACCTACGTAAATACCGTCACTAACAATGCGACTGTTAGCATAGCAGTTACGCTACATGAGTGTGAGATGGTAGCATTTGTTTGCATACAAATAATACATATTTCTTCCCAAATGAAAGCAGCTCCTTCAATGTAAAACATGATTTAAAAGAAAGAAGAGGCAGTATATCAAATTAACAGCGATTGAAGCAAAGCAGAAAATCATACCTTTTGCCACACCTCCTACTTTCGACAGTGATGGTTTGGTATTCGGTTTCTGTTTCCTCTTGGTCTTTTTATTATCAGATAGATCCATATTAACGGATTTCATTACACATGGAAGGATAAAGCAATCCGCTTTTTTCTCATTAACTCTGGTGCTATCTGAAAGTGGAGTACAGAAATTTGTGGTCTCAACACCATTAGCGCAATTTTCTTGTTTTAGCTCCCTCCCTTCATAAGTACTAGTTCCTGTGGTACCATTTTCTTGGTCTTTCGCTGTCACACGAGGAGCTGCATTGACAGTCGGACCATTCTCTCTTCTCAATGCCTTGTCAGAGAGATCCATTGCATGAGCTCTACTACCAGATTTACTTCGTACACATTGATTGTGCACGTCAACGGCTGTCGTGGGCACTAATTCCTTTGATTCTTCTGAATTCTCCAAATATTCCGACGTCCTGTTCATTATGTCCAAGACGAGGGATCCGCTAATGGATTTACTTTCCACACTTTCAACAAATCCTATATCTTGAGCTGGTCGTTTCTTTTCTTTCTCCAAAGCGCTAGTTGTCACAACTTCTACTGGGATTGAAGAAGAGGGGTTGCTTTTCATATCTGGCTTGTTTTCAAAATCTACCTGTGAGTCCACAATTTTTCCTGATTCTTTGACACGGTTCAGATTATTGTCATTTGGCAATTCCATACCTTTATTCACAATACTTGTATTACATCGAATATAATTGTTACATTCAACATCTACAAATGTTGATGCTACCTGTGCTACCTCCTGCATAGCTGTCGCATTCTCTGAACTTGATGATTCCTGTAGCAAAATGTCTTTTAGATCATCGCAATCCTTTCCATCATTTGAAGCATGTAGTTTGGGGATAGTAATATCTACGAGTTTTCTTTCCTTTATTGAATCCTGTATGTCAACGTTTGCCGTAAAGGTGCTTTCTTTAAGAGGTGAAACTTCTTCCACATTCAATTGCTCTTCCTCCACAACTGCAGTACTGTGCATCATCTTCTGTCCTTTGGTCGTGGCGCTCCATTGTTCTATTCTTGATAACACTGAAAGTAAGGTACACTGATATAATCAGTTGCAAATAGTGTGTCAACTGGTTAATACAACATACGTCTGATCAGCGATATCCACCCAAAAACATGACATCATTCCGAAAGGACTTACATCCTTGCAAGCTTACTGAACATATTTGATCTACGGTGTTTTCTTATTTTTACACGCCGCTAGGTTATGAAAAAGGTTAAAAAGTAAGTCTACGAAGTGTTGCATGCGAAGCTGACTTTGTAATCATTCATCATAATGACGCACTGTTCAGGAGACGATGAATATGCAGATTATAATATCTACATATAAAACGCAGCATTCGTTTTACATCTGCACATGAAAACGTCCCCTTAGTCTGTTATTTAGTTCCATATTCTAAGCTCCGTAGTATCCATCAGTCGATTTCCAAAGAATAGTTTAATATCATGGTCACATTATTTGAGCCTGTCTGAATTATATACGTTTTTGTGCATGTGCGTGTTCATGCGTCAGTCCTCTCTTACTCTGGGCTAGACTTGTAAAATGATGGGATTAAAGTTAGCACGGTGGTAGGCCTACACTTAGGATTGGGCCTACATGAGTTAGGATTTCCCATCGTCACGGTTTCCACCATGATGGTTTATTTTATACCCTCTTAACAAGTTTAGTCTGAATCTCTTCGATGTGCGGGAATGACCATGTACATTTACCTTTTCATAATATCATATCATATCATCATATCAATTGTAATTTCTTCCTACCTCCAACCTGTAGATGCTAAACACCACGATGTAACGGATCGTGTTAGCACAACAGTATATTGAACCAACAACAAAACTGCAGGTTGCCAAAGGCAGAGCTCAAGCACTTAATTGGTACATTGGTATGAGGATCTCCATCTCTCATTTAATCTATTCTATGGGGCGGAATTCACTTCCTTTCTTCAAAGTATTGCCTCCCATAGACACCCAGAACCTCATCCAGAAGTCTAAGTCATGATAAACCATGTTTTAAAACCAGTTACCAAATTGGAAAGCAGATCGGATTCATACCCCTTAGTTCAGAGTTCATGAGCTTGGGTGCGATGTCTTAAATCACTGAACGTCTGCACCTTTTTAAATAGCTGTCATAGTAGAATTAGCACACATGCTAAAAGTCAAGTCATAAATGTTACCCGAAGCTGTTGTACATGTTGAGAACTCTGATGCACCCTCATCGATATCAGAATCTTCCTCCTCTTCACTACTTTTATCACCTAAAACAAAATTAAAGAGATGGTCAAATCAATTCAAATAACCAGAAAACGATTCAGAAAGTGTACTAACTGCTAAATGTTTGCTTGATTTTAAAGACAACATGTCACTGATGACAGTCACCATTGTCACACCTCCTAGATACAGGATTTATATGCCTGTTGATCTACTTATTTTTCTTTCGGCACAGATTACAGGCACACATAGTACCAGAGAGATATTTAACTGGAAACATCAATATGACAAAAAGAGATATCTGTATGCAATAAACCTTCAGCATTGTGATACACAGGAGAGAATACAAGAATACAATAATGTCAAATACAATATGCATTTTCAACATGACTAAGAAATCAAGGCTTTGCCACTGCTATTCTCTATCTTTGTGGCATTATTTTATCATCATCATCATCATCATCATCATCATCATCATCATCATCATCATCACCGTCACCATCATCACCATCTCCATTTAAATTCACTTTGCCATACATGGATCCATGAGCTGGACGTAAAGGATGTCTTTTTGGCACTATTTGGAACAAGCAATATGTTTCACTTGGAAAATTACTGAGTCAACCTCCAGGTTTCTTTTTAAATCCTTTCGGTTAATTTCAGAGTAACGTATATATCAATAATTATCAGCTGAGACAAAACAAAAAGAAACTATTGCTTAGTGGTACTGATATTAAATAGATGATATCTTTGACATTTTGATACAGCAATCAGTGTCTTTCAAGTGGAACCTGTTTGTTTCTTAGCACTGATAGCTAGCTGCCCAAAGTGTAGATCCCTGACAAAAGGTGCAATAAAGTTGAGTTAAAAACACAATTTATATACTTGCAATGACTGGGTTCACATTGAGTTTTTACATCAGCTTTGACATGAAAACTGATGCTGATTTGGCCACTCATCTCACATGGGCTGTTCATCAGCTATAAGTATCAATGTAATCTTACCCTTCTGCACATGTACCAGAAATAACTTAAAGGGTTAGATTTTAATATCATGTCCAAACTAGTAATGGTTCCCTCATTTACATATATCAATAAATGTAATAGACAGCAATAATTTCTGATCTGGAACAATATCCTTCAATGCTGATCAACCAATTTCAGCATTGGAAATTTAGATGCTCAAAATATGAAAAGTGCTAAGAACCTAAGAACACATTTTAGGGAACAAAACATTTTAATTGGTGTCTACAGTCAGAAACAAACATATTTAGCACACAACTTGTCACACACTTCACATGTCTTTCTAGCAAGGCATGACAAATGTCAGTACAAAGCAAAACACTACATCAGTGTAGCTTACCTGATGACTCTGGACCCTCTATTGAACCTAGTGCATTTCTCAACAACAGCAACTTGTCAAGACATCCTTCCAAAGATTGATTTATAATAGGGTATCCAGCCAAAAATCTCTTCTTGCTCTTTTGTTGTAATAATGATTTTGCATCTTCAACTGGCTTTAAAATCTAGAAACATAAGATTTTTATACAAATACACTGCACATGAACAGAAACCCTTTCCCAAATGTACATATTTTCATATGTTGCGATGGCCCTATTACAAGCTGTGTGCTTTACATGAGTTGTAGTCAGGCACTGCCTGCTGTCCACCTGTTGGCTCTGACGGTGGAAACTGATCAGTCACTTTGTTGGTAGATGGCAATGGTGGTGGTGCATTTTAATACAACTATGTCATGTTCAGGGTTTTACACAAGACACCTTCAGCTTTGATGGCTTTGTGTTGATGTACTGTTTGTACAATTCACAAAGTGTATAAGCATAAATAAGCAGAGTAATGAAAGTAAAGGGAGTTCTCAATTCGTACTTTTGTACAATGTGATTAATACCTATTAGTGCTACTTTTGGGCACAGCTATATGTCCACAGAAGTCTTAATGTGTGTTTCATTATGCATTAAGTCCATATTCTATCACTTTTTAACCAAACATTTGAAATACTTTATTACTATCCCACTCTCCCTCAAGAGGGTGGTTAAGAAAAAATATTGATGTTTCTGCTTGTTTCAGATATTTTCATTATCTCATTGACTCTACAATTGACGCATTATAGGTCAGTTGAAAATACAGAGTTATAGGGGAGGGTCCTTCACATAAAAGATTGGATAAGGAGCTCGCCAAAAGCATCATCACATCCTGTTGATCAAAATGTGGTTCAATAGCATACAGGGTGGGAGGTAGCTATCAAATTGGCCAGACGTATGTGTATGCATTATCTGCCTATGCGTGAACTACTAAATATTTCCAAGATTGGAAATTAATCAAAATTTTTGCTGAATCTGCTATTGAAATACTCCACATTCCACAGATAATTACCTTCTCTACACTTAAAGGTATGGTTGTCAACTGAAGGTAAGTATTGCCACTCAAAATGTGAGATATTTCTAGCACTGGCACTATCAACTGGCTGAGGACAAAAAGTTTGCTTATGGATAATCAGCCTTCCTATAATGGCCATGAATTAATCCAGCTCACCACAATTTTCCCCAGAAACAAATAAAATCAAGATAGAGCATGAAATCAATCATAGCACTATTGTTAAAAGGCAAACCTAGGGAAATGCTTACAAAGTTAATTCAACCTAGCAAAATCACTGGTGGGTTTTTACAGCTCTACTATCACTAACTGCTAACAGTATACGATTTTTTTGAACAAGAAAACCCTCTGTACACAATCAATTCATTCTTTAACCATGTAAGCCAAGATGTCATCCATATTTCCTGGATTCATTTAGGGAACCAGCCTTGAATCAGCAGGACCTTAATTCATCACATGGTGTCACATGAAAGTAGGTTTAGTGAGAAATTTCATGCAACAAAACTTTGTTAACGTTTGCTACTGCAGCCAATGAAATTACTGAGCTAAAAATACAAGCAAATGAGAGCAACATGATGAGTGCATGTATTCCATAAATTAGAAAACAATAGCAAGGCTATATCCCCTCAATCAGGATTGTAGAAAATGAATTTTAAAAGTCTGCAAAATGAGGTTGACAAGAACTCAGGGTCGTCTGGAAAAATCTCTGCTCAAAAAAATTCCCGGAATTCCCCAGGAAAAGTCTTAGGAAATCAATTTTCCCAGGCATTTCAAGGCCAAGACTGTTTTTCAATTCTTTTCAAGGCATTTCCTGATTTTCAAGGAGTGCTAGCCACCCTGAAGAACTAATGTAAATTCAAGTCTTGCTTCAAACAACAGGTTTCAGGAACAGTTATCCATTTGTAAACATTTCATGGACTTTGTAGAAACTCAAGCTTAAGATGCTCATATAGACAAACCTTGCATGTGGCTCAGATATATCTATAGATGACATTTTGTTGAATCTAAAGGGAGGATAAGCTCCAAGCCTTTTCTTGAACCATCATATGCATTCAATCAGAGCCTTAGTTCATCTATGAAACACTCAATATCTTACTGGTGGATGTTCCTCAAAAGCCAAGGTACTATAATATGTTTATTGTAATGAAAAGGAAAAAATCCACAGGAAAAGAAACATTCTCCAAGAGTGCTGGTTCTGAGAAAAGTAAGGGCATCCGCATTTTCAAGAAATCAAATAGTTGGATGCAGTATGCCCTTTGCGACTTCGTACAATTGCTAAATTATTGCCTTTCTCACAGGATAGTATCATGTAAACTCTCCCCTACAACAAATGTGGTGTGTAGTTAATACCATGACAAAGACCAACACAAAACTAGAACTGATAGAGCTTTGTTCTTTATCTTAAAAAGTAATCAATGATAAATTGATAAAACAGATAACACTGTGGGCTGGCATTGAAGTGAAGGTAGCAGAATTTGTTGTCATCAACTATGATGCAGAATACTGTTTATGAATTGTTTGGGAATTAGACAATGACCATGGTGGCCTAAGAGAAAGGTTTATCTATAAAGCATGTCCCTCAAAGCCATTCAATTGGCCAAACAAAGAGAACACATGGTATCTCCCTAAAACCTACATACTTTTACTTCACATGTATTCTATTAAACTGCTGATAACTGTACAGTCTTCTTGAATGTGATTATAACAAAGTTAAGGAAGAAATTAAAAAACAAGGAATGTGAGTAAAATCTAAGATATTGAAATTAGTGGCAAATCTGGCAATAGACAACACCAATTTGCTTGCAAGTCTTGATGGGAAAGAATCCATTTTAAAGAAGGCATGCTTTGTAATAATTTCTCTGTAATTTTCATTTTTGGTTGTACATTTAAACCTGTGTTTAGAGTGTATCTATTTTCAAAAGAGAAAGAGTACCATCCAAATTTGTTGAGATATGTTGCATACATCTTAAATCTTAGCATGTACTAAATTCTAAACGCAACAAAGATGAATATGCGTATTGAAGATGGCTACTCATTCAAGGGAGATTCTCTGCAAATTTATGTGATGCATAATAAGGGTAGATTAGGTTATGATGTTTGCACTAAAACAGGTTAATACTAACGTTTTTGCATTCTCCATCTGTGAAAACATATCTATGCCAAGTTTGGTAGCCAAAAAGAAGAGAAAAACGCTTAAAAATTGTGCACATTTTTTTGAAATTCATAACGACCACCACAACTGATTTTTGCCTCGATTTCAACAAAATTCAAACTGTGATATCTTAGAATTAATAGGAATTTAAAAACTGATATTTTAGATTTAAACTAAACCTATAATTATCCTCTTCCTATATAGTAATCTGAGGGAAATCTTAGAGTGTGGTTGTTGAAACTTACTCATTGTTGCGAAAATGGACATGGAATTATTATTTACAGCTTAGTTCTAGAGCAACAAAATTGTTTCTAAGTGCTCACACCCTAAAGTTAGGAGGCCTTGGAGAAAAAAGGGATAACATCAAGGCTGCATATGTCAAGGCAGCTAAAAAGATTCTTAGATCCAGAAATGTAAATGAGCTAACATTGATAAAAGAAGTAGTCTCAAGGAGAAACTTCTCAGTGGCAAAACACAAAAACCAGAAATAATAAGCCCAAATAGCCTAAAAGACCAAGAATAGGTAAAAAACCACAGTGCCAGGGCTGACAAGAGAGCTTTTGTGGAAGACCTTAACACTGAAGCAGAAGAAGCTGTCAGGTGGGGCACTGCATACAGAATCACCAAACTGTTCTAAGGTCAAAGTACCAGACAGTCAACACCAGGTAAGGATAAAGATGGCAACATAATCCTTACTGAATGAGCTCAGGGAGAGAGATGGGTAAAGCATTCTAAGGAAGTTCTCAAAAGACCACCACCAACTGGCAAACCCTCCACAAACTGATGAAGACCTTGGCAAAGACACCAAATGAATATTTAGGCAGATAATCAATCAAGGCAATAAACAGTGGCACAGCACCAGGTGTTTACCCTGTATATTCAGAAATTTTAAAAGCTGACATAATGATATCAACCAAGGCTTAGCTTGTCACTGGTAAAGGATGAAATGCTAAAACATCTGCATACTGATGGAGGCATGATGTGGTGCCTAATGTTTAAGGAACACTAGTGTTAGAAGCACCCAGCGAACTGTACACAGCTGTTTTATTTATATAAACAATGTTCAAGAAAACAAGGGGGGTTCAGTTAGGTATGTGTTACTAATAGAGACGTTGATTACAGAACTGATATTCAATAATTATTCTTTCATTCTCTTTCTGATTTTCCAACATAACAAATTGGCTTCTCATACCCTATGTGGATTTATTTCTACAGCATGTTAATCAACATGGGAACAACTACTACTAGTTCTACTGCCTTACTTTCAGCATCTGTTAGCAACAGTGCTACAACATTGGTGATGCCTCAGAAATTTCTAGGAATTCCTGGTGGCCCCTCATTACAGTGGGGCATCTGGGTCCTGGTGTTCTATAATTACATGCTTGCCAGTGTGCCTCATCAAAAGGCTATTCTGCTTCATGGCCTTTGAACTGAGGGTCAAATGAGATGTGAGACTTCTGCTTCCTGGGTGAAGGTTTTGTGGAAGAGGGATCTGTTAAGATGAGAATCTCTGCAGTATGGACAAAATGGAGAGAGATATTGAGCCTCTTAAACAATAAGCACATCCAACTGCTGCACAGAGGAAAAGAGTATAATATGTACATCAGGCCAGTGTTGCTCTATAGGGCTGAAACTTGTAGCCTGACACAGAGAATGGAATAGAGGATGAGGAGCTGTGACCAGAGGATGCTGTACTACATGGCAGGAGTGACACTGAGAGACATGATCAGGAGTGAAGAAGATGCACTAACATTTCAAGTATGATAGCTGACAGGCAAGCTGTCATCAGCATGAATGAAATGGTATGGACATGTGTGGCACAGAGAAGAAGACGAGGCTGTGGAAGGAACCCTCAAAAATCCCCTGTTCTGTTTCAGTGCAAGGGTTCCCGTAGAAGAAGCTTGCAGATTACCCCCTCTTTGCTTTGACAACAGTGCCTGCTAAACTGTGTTCTTTAGTCCCTGATAACATAGTTAGTTTTGGAAGGTCTAAAATTCTTAGTCTTTTAAAAAAATCAGAAAATTTTTATTTCTTAGCTAAAAATCCCTTTGATAACTGAGAAACTTCAAATACAACATTAACCAAATGAATCAAGTCTATGTCAGTAAGAATATGGGTTCATCTTCCTCTGTGTAATGGTTTGTACTTTTCAAGATTGTTATCCAAAGTTAATCACCACATATTTTAAACATATGTAGTTTCAGCAAGGTTAATAGTGGTACTAACAGTGATTTGGCCTCTACTAAAATCGACCTGCCCATTAATAAACAGAAGCAATAGCAGAAGCACATTGTATACCCACTCTGTTAGCAAGCAAGCAGCAGATTGTTAAACAGCAGCCATTGGTAACCAATGCTCCCAGACTCTGTAATGTAAACAGTAGCATAACCGTTGTTCATGGTCCCTGGTATTTAAGGAGAGCAGTAAAAGCTGACCTTGGTCATACAAGCGACTGTGCTGTATCTGCAATTAGGTGACATTTGGGTACCCAATAGCCTTAATGCTTTCTTTTTCTCACCTTCCAAAGTTCAGCTGTATGAATTTGAGGGCCCTCTTCATTATAACGAGTACCGTATATCGTTTAATGCCTCCATTATAAGCAAACAGGTCATTGATCCATTCTCAAAGCATGATTAGAATTCATGAAACATGCAACAAAAAAAAGGAAGTAACATTTAATAAGACTACGATGCATTCTTTAAAATTTGTTGGAGTATAAGAAATGATAGTATTAAACCCTTACATAATCCACATGCAACTTTCAGCGGACCTGGAAGGAACGACTACTTATATCATATCTATGCCCTACTTCTATCATTTCTATGCCCTTTTTCTGACCTAAAGTAATAACTCTCGTCTTATTGATCAGCCGGGTTGATTACTAAGTGCTGTTTCCAATCAGGAAGCTGCCTTTGCGCAACTGGGGGATGGGGGCGTTTTAAGATGTATGGCATATTTTTCCGAAGATGGCATAAGCATAACCGTAAATATAAGGGTCCGGGGTAGCATATGTACAAGACTTCTGTTGTCTAAAGGGCGCAGTATTGAAAAAAATACCACTTTTATGGTACCCAACCCCTCTTTGCACGCCACCGCACCTTATTCGCTGTCAGTTTGTTTCTGTTCGTTGCCCTGCGCTTCTAAAGGGGCATGCTTTACTCTGCACAGAACAATTCTCATATAACTAGTGAGGCGCTTACATTTGTAGACAATGAAACATGAATGACACATTGTCTAGTAAACAAACTATCAACTGAACTTAGCAGAAATTGTTCTTGTGTACCTCATTAACTATTTGCGTAACCACTGCCTGGATGTCTTGGGTCTGCTGCTCCACCAGTTGTAATTTCTGCTCAATTTTCCCTCTTGCTTCTTTGTCAGGCCTTTTGCCTCTGAGATCCATACTGACACTTTCGTTTACACCGGTTCACTGTTCAAGGCTCTTTCTTACGAAAAGCAACCTATCAATGTTTCAACACTAACCATGGCGAAATCTCTTCTACTTACAACATCAATATAGAAATATTTACATTCTCAACTTATCTCTCGTATTTTTGCTCCACGTGAGAGCATTTTGTTACTCCGTTGTGTACAAAATATAAGGAGACTGGAAACTAATAATTCAATAAAATTCTGCCTCTCCACTCATCAGCTGATGATGTGAGGGGTACTGTCAGGTTCCGAATAAAAAGGGGTTGGAATAATAGGGGGTTGGAATAATAGGGGGTTACAAATTACAGTATGTACTAATAAAAAGAATCTGAATATTAAATATCAAAAAATGTTGTCACTTAGCTTGTCCAGGGGGGGGGGCAATGGGGCATTGCCCAACCAAAATTTTTCCAGTAACACAGGTATGATTCATCATATTATTCTTCTTTGTAGATGCATTTTCAGCTTGTAGTACTGACGTTGTTTCACTGCATGATATGCATAGGTAGCTTTCTATTTAAAACATTTGTTGCAGATAACTTGCGTGGGCCATATCAGTATTTTCATTAATTTGTGACGTTGTTTTGTTAAATTAACGTAGATATCCCGTTGAGATAGTTTGTCCCAACGTTATCAACCATTATGAACACTGTTCCTGTGCCGATTTTGCGGCCCTTTCACACTCACAGTTACGGGGATAAGCTCGGGATAATACGATTAGGGAGGAGTACCCCCGATTTAAGCCACATCTTTGCTGGTAACGTAGGAATACCACCTATTCCTTCATATTTTGTACTTCAGCATTTTAACGTTCCCATCGATGTAGGGTTCCCATTACCAGGGTCAGGGGGATGCCCCTTATACAATTTAGCCGAGATGGACTTTATGTAAGAGAGAACATACAATTTTAAGCATGATCGTATTATCTCTTTGCCTGCCAAAGCTTAATTGCAAGGAATAATGCTCTTTTGTTTTTTTTCGCACCCATACTTTCAAATTTACTTCATCGGTCCCCAGATTGCATTAGGTTTGAGGGTCGAGTGCCCTCCCAAGTATTTCTGGATAGAGCTGATACGACACTAGATGACACAGTGCCCGATTTATTTTCTAAAATGTAGACTGTCTTGTTTCTTTGTATGCTGATGAATTGTGTATTAAATTTGCTTCGATGTATTATAGTGTTATGCAAATCGAAAGTCTTGTTGAAAAGTTTATCCCTTTTTTTGAAAAGAATAAAGTCCCTCATTAGAACGCTGTATGACCTCACAAAGTGAAGGCCTATGAGGTGGGGGGGGGGGGGGGGGGGCGCTTGTTGTTACTTAGAGGATGAATTATCATACGGCAAAATAAATCGTTATTATGGAAAAAGGAATGAAAGTAATTAAAAGGGCGTGGCTCAAACGAAATGTTTAGGGCCAAAATGCCATCCCGTAATAATCTGCCCCACCATCCTTTAGGGCCTCCAGCCGCCACTGTTGTTTGTACCATTATATCGTGCACTTTGACCTTTTCATTATGAAAATAGAAAATGAGTTTGAACACATTTCCAATTTTTATGCAACGAAAAAGTTTATACTCAACTACACTTCCGCACGCGCCACTTGAGCGTAATTATTTTGCTTACGGTATTTCGTTTTCATTCAGTCAAGATGGCAGTTTCTCGGAGTTAACGCAAGGTCTGTGAAGTTCTTTTGATGTAAACATGCAACTTTATATCTTACAACCATGTGTCAAAATGCAAAGTCATTCAAGAAAAGTAGTCGAAATTTTCCCAAGATCAGTGAAATGGGTGATTGGAAAAAGATTTTCCTGGGTAGAAAATATTTAAAAAATTAACAATCGGGGGGAGGCGATTATTGGGAACTCGAGAGTACCTTACGGAACGTCAGTTTTCGTCAAAGATAATAAACGAACAACCTTCCATTATCTGTGTTTTGATTAAGCATACAGCTATTGCTATCAGAGATAGACATAAAGGCAGGTCAAGAATGCTCTCTCAAAGGGCATCCTGTGATCCTATCGACAAAGGAGACTGATTTCGATTGAAAGTTCCTCGTAAACGCGCATGCATATGTGTAGAGGGGAGGAGATTCACTGTGAGGCATGTGCTTCGGTCATATTGACAGGGGAAAGTTGAGGAACCGAATCAAAGAAAATACAGCCCCTCTCATCCAGTCTTTACCTTTGTCTGCGATGCCAATGATGCACGCTGAGGTGATAGTTACCTTACGTAAATGCATCCAAGGAAACAAGCTCCTGTTTTTTCTTGTTGAGTGTGATTCGTGGTAAGAAATCATCTGCCTCAACTCTCGCTTTCACTCTTCAGAAATGATTATGTTGGAGCACGCCGTCCGCGCTACACTTACGTCTATTGCTCTGTCTTTGTAGTACGCAAGCCTGCTTCACTTGCTCCCGAAGATTTTGTGTAAAAGAAGTATTTATAAGGAACGTTTGTTAATGATATGTATGATAGCTTGCCGTTCAGTTTGTAGAGAAAATACGAAAACTAATTTCATTCAGAGCAGGGTTTACAATTAGAGGAATAGTATTTCGGAGATTTTCTATTGAATGACTACAAAAATTCATCAGTGTGATTACTTCGTTAATGATAAAGGTGTACTAGGATGTTAAAAGCTAGATCTTTCAGCTCCCTTTGAAATGTAAGAGACCTAGTCAATCGACAAGGACCATATACGTATGATATTAGTCACGAGACAATAGACCACACTTCTATTTCAAGAGAAAGCCTGAATCTTTTACTTCAGCTGGTAGACAATTATCATTATTTGATCGCTACAAAGTTACCATGGGTAGTTGTATGTGGCAAGGGACGTTTTAATACTATTTGTCCGTACGTCTCGACAACTAGCAAGTTTAACGAGGTGTACTTCAAGGATGTGTTTCACCTCTAGACCTTTTTAACATGTACGGTGATATCATTCTTGAGAAAAGTATAGAAGATGAAAGTGTTTTGACAGTTAACAAACTACCTAAGATGAAAGGATGCTACGGCTTTGATCCCCAAACCAGGAAAAGATCGTTAAAAACCAATTAATGACAGTAAAAACAGTAAAATTATGGATCTAGAACTAAATGTCGCAAAGACAAAATATACGGTTTTTAACAGGGAAAAGAGTATACCTCAATGAGACTGACAAGACTGAAAATATTTAAAAAGTAGACAGTTTCACATATCTAGAATGCAACATTATATTAGATGAAAGATCTACTCAAGAAATCAGGAGAAGAATTGGAAGAGCAAATGATATTTTTTACCAATTAAGAACTTGATAAACAACAATGATATGACCTTGAATACGGAAATTCGAACTCATCCAGATGTATGTGTGGTTTAAACTTCTATATGGTAGTGAATGCTGGAGAAATATATGAAGAGTGCAAATCATAAATGCTGCAGCAGAGGTTTGACTTTACATCACTTCTTGAAATCTCATGGAGGGATGAAGATGAAAAAGTGAAGGTATTTGAAAAGATAGGAACAAGGCCTTTATCAATTAATACAACCAGAAAAGACAGATATATTGACTGATAAAGCAGATGGTTGAACAAGTAGAGGGAAAAACCGTATAGATTTGTTAACAACTTGAATAGAGGGGTGAATCAAGGAATCAAGGACAACAGAACATAAAAAGAAATCGGAGGGAAGACATATTTGGAGAGGCATAATCACCAATGTCTGCAACAGAGCTTGTACATGACGTCTACGAAGACGACACGCATCTGTCTGTTAGTGCCGTCCGAGGATTGTTATCAAACTTTCCCCTCATAAATAAAATCTCTACAGTGAGGCTGGCCCTTATTCAGGGAATGTGTAATACATTTGAAATTTCATTTTTAACTATTATGAATATAATGAACAATGACCGTATCATACTTTGGGTTAACGTTCATCTGCATTTTTGTATGAGCATGACACCCTCTGTTAGTTAGTAGATGGCACCACAACATGGTCTTCAAATTTAGAGTCATACTGTTTGTGCATTAGGATCCATGGTGCCATGAGCTCCACAGTTAGGTAGTCAACGCAACTGTAGATTTGTAAACGGCGCAAGGGGCGTAACGAAGCAAGAGCATTCCGTTTGCGGGTAATGCTTTGTGTTTCAGGGGAGGGGGGGATAAAGGTGTAATGACTGAAGGTAAACATCGGTGTTATAAAATCTCGGAGGTGGAAAATCGTGGGACTACGGGGAATCGAACCCACGGTCTCCGCGTTGCGCAACACGACGCTTTTCCACTAAGCTGCGGTTCCTTAATAACGAGATAGAAAAATTTGGGATGTCTATTGTTTGGATATTGCGTCACTACAAAGGTAAGCTCATCAAGGAACTTTTTCCCTCCGTGCCCTACTACAAATACGAGCATGGTTATTTCCCATCCTATTTCTTTAAATATTTCTTAACCATCCCACTTTTCTCGAGCAGAGGGACTGACATTTGGAAAACGGTTGTCCAACTTCATTTAAGATCTCTGCACCCAGTGCGTAAATAAATCGGTGCATGTATTTCATCTTTCATCTGCAAATTTCTTTCTTTACGTCTTCTTTATAAAGCAGACTTGCTTGTGATATTAACTCTCTTCCTCTGGGGAGGGGGCTTTCGGAGACCCTCTAGTGCACTATTGCCTGCCATATCCCTCCCCGAGGTGTCAGAGACTTTAACCTCTTTTTTGCTTTCATTTCTATTCTATTTACGAGAAAATAAAGGTATTTTATGCCTAAATTGTTGGCAGTTGTCCTCAAAGTTTTGTTTGAAAAGTTGCAGTGAGTTCGAAAATCTACCAAAACCGAAACTAGAAAAGGCTGATATAGAGACCAAGTGCAGGTCTAAATAAAAAGGTATTTTTATTTTGAAGTAAATAGTGCTTTTATGCCTTCCTTATTGTGTACTTTATACTACTATATGAATGTCATTAGTTTACTGCAAGACAAAAAGATAAAAATATAAAAACTATCGGTTGGGGAAGGCAACGGGGGACCACCCCTGTTGGTGTGCTCTCTCCCCAGGACAATAGGCTACGCTCGAAATCGAGCACAAAATATGAAGATAAATTTCAAAACAAAGCTGAAAATTACAAAAAATTAAGCTAAAGTATCTTGTTGATCAACGATGACCGATGACCTTGGTAAACAAGACAGCCCATATTTGTTTAACTGTAGCTTCAACATCCCAACTTTTTGTATCATATTGTAATGTCGTTGTCACAAGCAGCGTAGGGTAGAGAAACTCGCTGTCAATAAACCAAGTATTTCCTTGACTTTTATCTATTTGAGGAACTGTGATTTCTTTCACAGATCCTCAGCCACTCTTCCCACATTACAACATTTTTAATATATACAATTTACAAAACAATGAACGGACGCTTAATTTAGATAAATCAATTTGATGGGCTAAGAATAACCAGGGAGTGGTTAAGAATCGTGAGTTAGTATTTGATTAAAAGGTAGTGTAAGAACAAAGGTTAGTAATCACAGGAAGAGGAAATCAAACATACAAAAGAATCACGTGGACTACAACTCTAGCATGAAAATATTCTTAGTAGAAAAGGATAGTATCAAAGGCATGCCATAGTTCATTACCGTAGGTCTCACTGTTGCTAAGTTACATAAGGGGGGTTGTTCCTTTTTATTTATCCTTTGTTTTGATGACTCCATTATCCACTGGTCTATTCTGCGAAAAAGTCTCCCTTTTGTGCTCTCTGTGTCCTGAATTTAGATCGACTGAAAGATCACTTTTTGGATATCGTCTGCACACCGTTTCTGGACTGACGAGCTAAATTTCACTGACTTTAAGTCACTTGGCTTGTCTCCTAGGTCGTGCACCGTATCCACAATTAAAGTCTAAACAGACGACCTAAATATTTAGAAGATGTGGTTTAGGTCAAGAATAAGGAAAGGGCTACCCATACCTGGGAGTCCATCACAACTGGTGCATTCGACACGTACTTTTTTGATACTAAGGCATGACCGAGGATAGAGGATTTTCGTTTCGCTTACCTAGCTGGCTCTTACGTGGAGCTGATTTGAGGAAGGTTGTCCATTTTTTTGTAACTCCTGCCACACCCAACCACATAGTTCACATAGACATCACAAGTCTAAGCCGATTTTAACTGGGACTGATTTATTTACGAAGTGTCAGTTTGCTTGCGTATTACTGTATGAAACTGGTTTGTCCGTTTATGAATCTTTTGTTCATTGCTGGATCCTTAATTTCGGTTCACCGGTTCGAGTCTTGTCCGACAACGGCGCTAATCTGATTCCTGGTGCAATGGGAGAACTGTACGAAGCCTTTTGGATTCAGAACGTCCACACTCCCGTGTATCATGCACAAATGAGCGTCCAGTGTGAACGCGCCAACCAGACTCTTACCCAGACTCTCAATAAGTACCCCTCAGAGAGGCAACGTCGCATACCGTTCAGTTACGCGTATACCTCTGCAGTGCATGCTGCAACTGGTTACACACCATTTTTTCTTATGCATGGCAGGACTCCAAAGTTGTTTATTGTCCATCTTGTGAACGACAATGTTTAGTCTGCCTCGTATTTAGGTCACGCGCGTAAACTTGTTAAGAGTTTAAGTTATGTTTTTCACCACATAGAATCCGTGCAACCTCGTTACCCACAACAGGTAAAACGCTCTTTAAGCGTAGGTGATGCCATCTACGTTTGTAATCCCAAGGCAGGGAAACATGGTATTCGGTGGTTCCCGGCGGAAATTAAAAAGGTTTTGTTTGATCTCCGATACTCGTTAGTAGAACGCTGTGGTACCTTTCATGTGAATGATTAAAATTTTCCCCCTGCTTCTGATAGTATGACCAGAGATCTTAAAGCTGTGTTTCATAGTCTCTGGTATGACCCATAATGGTAAAACGACTGTAGATCATCAAACTTCTTCTGATGGCTTCGTCGAAGATGTTGATTACAATTAAGTTTTCAACAGCTGTAATGATTTTATAACGACTAGGTCTGGACGCACTGTTGTATCTCCTGAACGATATGGCTACAGCTCCTATGTTTGAGGTCAAACTTTCTTTTCAGTGGGGGGGGAGGGGGATATTTCTCACGTTCCTTGTGATTCCCTGTGTTTGACGTGATATTGATTTCCTCGTATTCCTGTGTTTTCCTTGCATAATCTTGATATCCGTTGTACATAATTATTTAGTTCTTAGTTTGTTGTAACATGGAGGATGCAGTGGTTTGGACACGTCACTCGCAACCGCAATTCTCTCAGTTTAGCCAACACCATAATGAATGGAAGGGGATAGGGAAAAAGAGGCAAATGAAGACCTAGAAAAAACTGGCTGCATAATATCGCTGAATGGACAAATCTTTCAGTGGTCAATGCTACAAGAAAAGCAGCGGACAAACAGTTGTGGAAACGTACTGTTAAAAATATGAGTGATGTAACATGGAGGCGTGCGTAGAACGAAATAAAACTCAAATAGGTATTTTCTTGTTTTCGGTATTGAATCTTACCTGGGAGTCCATCACAGGGCTACAAAAACCCTCTCCCAGAGCAGAATCAATTGTGAAAGCTGATATCTCGGCATTGGAAAATGGGAAACATTCTCAATTTTGGCCATTGACGTTCTCACTTATAGGACAACATGAAAATCGAGTATTTTTTGCATAACTGAAACAGTTTCAAAGTCGTGACGTCACACTGTCCCACCGCATAGTGTCATGATTGGGTATTACAATACACGAGATTCTTATACATGTATGATCTCCTCTTCCCGTGACCATTAACCTTTCTCCGAATACTAGCTTCAAATCCAATACTAACACAGGAACCTTAACCACTCCTTGATTTTTCTTACCCTATCATATCCACTGTCTTGTCGGTACTATTGTATGGCTACGAAACCTGGCCACTGAACAAAACCTTAACATCGCTTTTGAACGGCTTTGATAGTAGAGCACTTAGAAGAATTGAAG
>JAAAKL020004519.1:0-20832 GCA_010016065.2 Carybdea cf. marsupialis auct. non (Linnaeus, 1758) | reverse complement strand
AGTCAATCGAAAAAAAGCTTTTTCAACCATCAACAATGAGTTGTCTTTTGAGATCATTACTTGGATTTTGTACTACAGATAACCTTTAATATAAGTAAGATTGTAGATTTCAATTGGAAAAAATTGTAAATCATTTGTGTGACCTAATTTTCACAGGTAATAAAGATCGTTTTTATTATTGGCTTGACACTTGTCAACAAAGTTTTTAGTAAAGCTCGTGATATTTAGCGTACTGCCTGATTGCTGATGCTCGAACAGAAACTTTATAGTAACGTATTTTCCCTGAATTTGAAGTATTCATTACTACACACCTTTTTTTTGATGCTTAAAATTTCTGGTTTAGTGGTCCAGTTTTCTACTCGAAGTAGTTTCATATTTCTCTCGTTTGGGCGGGAAAGCTGATAGGACATGAAGCATAAGGAGTTTTGTAAAGGCAGTGATTTCAAGAACGCGAAAAATATCAAGCTGCATATCTTTTTGTAAAACTACATAAATAACAAGACATTAACACTAAAAAGATCTATTTAACAAACGGGGAAAGTGTGAGAATGGTGTTTTGCAGTGCTTCTTAATTGTTTCCATGATTTGAATTTCTTAGACAGAAAAAGTGTACTCATTCAAAGGGATCTTTTGTCAAAACCCTAAAATTTTGCATAAATCTCAATAGGTGTTAAGTAGATAGACATTGTCTTGTCTTAGACGTTGTATCAGTGACTCTTGTGACATTTCAAATGCATAATCAAGGAGTGATATTGATACCTTAGTGATTTGAGACTAGAAATGTGAGAGACTGTTTATCATTTAAGAGTACGACGTATTAATATTCGGAAAGGAACTTTTTGCAAATGAGGAAAATGCTTAAGGTATTCAAGAATGCTGATGGCCATATGTATATTCTCATCAGTTACCAGCAGCTGAAAGTGATATCAGACTGTGCAAAAACTTACAGTTTCAAGCATTTTGGTTAAATAATAGTATGTAACAAAGGAAAATGTAATCTTGCCCGATACCCAATAGCACTAAGGAAATGTTTCCCCAGTATGTTATGTGGCACCGTTCAACAGGTTTTTCTTCTTACAACTTGTAGATTATCTAACTTCAGAACTGCAAACATGCATGATGGTTGGTGGATTTGCAGCTTCAAGCGACACACAGGTAGGACTAGGTGCTCTGATCAATTGTATCGGGTTATGTTAGCCATGCAGCCATACTTGCCCAGAGCCCGTAGTTAGGAGACTACCCCCAGGCTGTCTTCTAATATTGCAAATCTATTCGTAGCAAAACGACAATTTATTAAATCTACTCGAATTTAAAGCCATCTATTTTATTGATATTGCGTAAAATCACAATATATTTATTAAAGGTGCTTATTTAATAATGCCGTAAAGCCTTGCATGGAATTTCACCTAGCCCCCTTACGTTTCTATTTGCAAGTTCCAGGCACCAGTTTCAGTCATTTGCTTATTTATCTAAAATTGCTCTTCCCCGCTTATTTAGCTAATTTGAATCCATTCGTTGCGAAGGCCAGTATCTTTAGTGCAAATTTCAACAATAAAACGTACATACTACTAGGGTCTGTCTATTTAACACACCAAAGGTAACTATATATACCTCTGATATGAAAAGATCGAGGTATTTGTTGTTTCTTCAAAAATTTGTATTTGAGAAAGGAAACGTCCATTTCATAGTATCAAAAATTTTATGCAAGTTAAAATTGCAATCCTAAGATTGATACACAATTATGAAGTTAACAAGCTTCCCTCCTGGGTAGCTTTTGGTTTCCAGTGCATCATGGTCATTCCAGATTGCGATATCCTTTGGAGTGAAGACGATAAATGATATATGGCATTTATGAAAACATAAGTTTAAAAAATGATAATATTGCACTCCATTAAAATTTATGAAATGCAAACTAAATTGTACTGGCACTAGACATAAGTGGAAAATATTGCAAACTTTCCATATATTGATGTGATCAAATGGGTTGAATAAGGCTTCTATTTTGCTATTACTGTTTACTTTTTCTGCTTGATATGGAGGCTGGTAACTTATGATGTTGGTTTTGTTTTAGAGTGCAGGAAATCCAGTGCTGCAAACCATTAGAGAATTGATGCAGGATCTGCAACTTCCACCTCCAGCAAGAGATGAAAATGTCTTTAAGGTGTTTACTAATATTGAACAAAAGGTAAAACGCATAAGTATTTGTCGTTACTGCCTATCTTCATGTTTTAAATAAAGATCGACAGTAAAGTGTTCGATGAGCCGTAATTTTAGCTTGGGATAAATTGTTCAATGTTACATGTATTTTGCATACATTGATTCCTTCAAATCAATATCAACAGAGACATCGTCTATCTGAGTGATCCATGTATGAAAGTAAGTGTTACGTTTGAATGCTTACAAGACATTTCTATCACTAAACGACGTGAATGCCAGTGTGTATATCACAAAGTACCAGAGAAGACAGCGACAAAAATAAACCTTTACACGTTGCGAAAGGCCATACGTTATCGATTTCAATATTCACTATCGAATCTTGTTTTGTTTTGGTTGACCTTGCCATGTAAGTTGTATGAATCTACAACTAAACAGATAAACTACATGTTTTTCAACAACATGTATAGTGAGGATTGTGATGCTGCCGATGCACCTCGTTAACCTTACAAGAGAAGGGATGGGAGATGGGAGAACAGGAAATGGGTGTCAGAAGGAACAGAAATTGAATCATACGTCAGCACCTATTTAGTATGCAATATCTCCTATTAATATTGATGACGTGTTTTTTTTATATTTTGACCTTCGTGATGAAAAGAAGGCCTTGATAATCCACAATACATGATTCTGATTCCTTCTTGTCTTGTTTACTTTCTCCGCGTAAAGGCACAAGAGCTTCTAGCTAAACTTCCAAAGGACTACCTGGGAGAACCTCTGCTAAAGAAGAAGTTGAGTATGAAGCAATGGGTGTGTATATGAAAAGATACTTTTGTACTTTTTCGATACCGGTACCTAATCGAAGTATTTTCATGGGTGATGGTAAAACAATTCCGTTTTCCTTCGAATGTTATAGAACTTAAAGTATATAAACTTGTATTAGTGTGAAACAGTTATTCATTGTATATTTATGCTTCTTATTTATGATAATACCATTGAGTCAAATTACAATCTAGATAATGGTAACGCGTTGCAAAAACAGAATGCAATATCCTTCTCTTTTTTCATATTTGTTTCCTATGAGGATATTTGTCTTCCTTTGTATAGATGCATATTCCAAGGAAGGCACTAAGAAAGTATCTCTTACTTACTTCCTATAGGTTTGTGCTGTTCTTACTCGATTTGTGTATAATGCATGATTTTTACTTTTGCATAAAGGAAATGGTAGATAAAATCAATCACGCATTGTCAGAGGAGTATAAAACACGAAGACAAATGTTGCTAAAGAGAGTGGATGTGACCGTACAATCCTTCACATGGTCGGATCGACTCAAGGTATTTACTCGTATGTTTCGTATTATTTGGAATTAATAGCAACGGACGTCTTATGCTTGACCTGTTCAAGGAAATTAGGACCGTGATTCTAAGGATATTTCGACAGCAAAACTTTAAAAAAGGAAGATGAATCACAGATGTTCCGAATGGCAACAATTTTATCATTCAGTAGCCTCGTTTTCAAATGAAACAGGCATTGTTTGTTACAAAGAGAACTTCACCGGAGAAGCTACTGGAACGGTTATTTGGAACGGCAAGTATCAGATGGGAAAGTAATGCGGTTGCTTGATGATGTTAAGGGTGGAGAGAAATAAAAGGCTGACAGTGCTTGTACGTGGTTTGACTTTGATGATTTTGGTAAACCTCAGCATAAATGAATGCACAGCAAGTAAAGTGCACTTAACCTTTCAGCTAAGCCCAGTAGCTCCTTCTGACGCTATTTTTGCTCCACGCAAATGTAACTTATCAACATAGTTATAGCGCAGTTTGATTAAATAGTCATTGGATAATCAATGATGGATCGAAATATCACTCAATCTATAGTAAAAGAAACCCCAGGACTCAGCCTCTACAAAGACTCATCTCTTTTAAATATCATATCTACATATATAAAGAGGGGTCTCGCACATGCCTAGCCTTTTCCTAATAGTCCATCATAGTAATGTCCATTGCAGACCGTTAGCTGGTTTGATATGCATTTGGTCGTAGAGAGACCTCAAGGGAGTAAGATAATTTACCTGCAATTTTAAACTGAAATGGCTAATTATTGAGCAGCGGATGAGCGTGTGGAATTAAAGTCTTACTATGTCTTAGTCCTTACTCTCCAGTTTGTTATTTTAATTTAGCCTATGCATCTTGCAAGGGACATTATTCTATTTGATACTGTGGTTATTTTTCAAATTAAAAGAAGGATTAACGTTAACCACTTGTTTATCATGAACTGACCACTTGGTCTTAAACCACAACTTCAGATTATATATGAATTGATTTCCTTTGGCTCTCGTCATCATAAATCTCTTTGCAGCAAATTGAACTGCGCAGTTAGAGGTTTATCTTATGAATGTAATGAAGAGACATTCAAAGCAAAATGTGTGTATGTGCCATGTATGTAAAATTACTTGTGACTGATTATGTTTTGACTTTCGATATTTCTTTCAGCCAAAAAGCTACGAAATTTCTAACAAATATCAACCAGACAGGACACAGCTGCGGGATATAGCACCAGTCTCAATCTCAGACATTTTGGCAGCTCGTAAAGGTACAACCGTGTCACATACTGTGTACTACTTTGCTCGTGTTGTTAATAGCTGCTTATGAGGTCTTGAATGCTTTTTACTTTGTGTGCCGGCCTTGAACGGCAGCCCTTCCATTGCTAGCTTCTTTCATGCTTTGGTAGCCGACGAAAGGAAGCGCACAGGTATAAGCATTGTATCTTTCACCTACAACCCGTTTTTTATGAGTTCCTGAAGCCGGTGCAGATCATTGCTTGCCGTAGTGTACCCGAGGCGCCTTTTGCATATCGTTTTTTCGTAGATCTGTGTAAACTACAGAAAACCAGCAGTGGAAAAGAGAGGGAAGTAACGGAATGTGCAATCAATAAAGTCAAAATTGGCCACGTAAGTTGAATTGTCATTTTCTTCTGGTATAGTTATCTCCTCGCCAGATATTCAAACGTTTGTTAATGGTACAGAACAATGAAATTGCACGACGTAACGAATACATTTTTGCACTGAACAGCTTATTTCGTCTGACATTCATTACAGTACAAAATCGTCAGAATTGAAATTGAAAAGGAGGAAAAAAACAAATCCCAACTGTGTTTTAAAAGTAGCCAATCAGACCTCTAACTCCCAGTTTGGTGGTAGATTACGTTGAGACTACGGCTCAAGACCTGACAAATATCTACCATCAATGGCAACAACTGAGTCGACAAGCGTCAGTATTTTTGCCAGTTTGGTGTTGTTTTGATTGGTGAATATAATCCAATAAAAAGGCTTCTGCATTGAAGATAGACAATTGTTTTTTACGTGATTTATGACTACAGAGTACAGTTAACTAGCTGCCTATTCAATTCTTCACTCAATTAAAAAGTGTCGTTCAAGTATTGTACCAAGAAAAGTTTGGAGTCTGCGGAATAAGAGCTAAGTGATAATTGTCCATTAAAATGAAATGGGATCGTATTGCTTTTCAAACTCGTTTGTAATTATTGATAAGAAAAATAAATACTATTGGAAAGGACATTGAGATTGAAACTTAAGGACGAACGTATTATAGTGGCTAGCTTGAAAGAAGGGTTTGCAATTACCCACTTATATGTATTGATTTGCTTATGATTCGAAAGATGAGAAAATGTCTACTAGCAGTAATGCATGTTGCCTGTAATTGACGATCTGTTTATTCGATGAACTATCAGTCAGTCATTCAAGTCTCCACGTAAATGTTGTGTTATATATGTGAAATTTTGATGAATAATGTATTTTGGTACGTCATTGATGCATGATTGAACGAGGTTCTGCTCCACTTTCTGGATGTCAGAAATGTACAAAACATCTATTGCAAAGAGTGAGATCTTCACCTCCCATGGTGCCTGAGTTTGTACATGATGCCCGTTTTTTCAACCTTTACATCATTTTAGTTCGTGCTATTTTCTATATCAAGTTAATTTGATGTACACTTGTCATGAATTTGATGGCTAGCAAGATAAAAGCCCATTCTTCAAGTCCTGTAGAGGATTTCGTACCCAGTTTATACTGGCTTTCTGGGTGTATTATCCTGCTATAAATTTTCTTTTACTTTGCCTTCTGGCCTCTTACTGAACAGTAACCACACCATTTTTATTCCGACTTTTTCATCCAGACTCCAACCAAGAATTTGATTTTCGTGCCCTTTGATCATGCTTTTGTTGTCATGATTCCATCATCATACATTGTTCTTCTTGTAAATACACATACTCCGCTCCATCGCCATGCATACAAACACAACCGTCCTCAAGGCATAAAGATCTGCTAACATTTTCTCGTTGCTATTATGGCGTAAGGTACCATGTCGTCTGCAAACACCAACTCCTATTGAACAAGTTTTATTTAAGCCGGCCTTCATGCGGTCCGTGGTGATGGTAAACGGAAAGGAGTGCCGAGCCCTTTTGAAATATAGTCTACACAAGACTTAATTCAATAGTTCGATTCAATGGATATTACTCGATAGACATCTCATTCGATTGTTTATTCTCCTTCACCTGTTGTGCTGGTTACTACAGTTTCGACTAAGGTCAGTTTGCTGTCTTTGATAACGCTATTGTTATATATGCAGTCTACCATCCATTTAAGTGATTCCGCATTCCTGTGGCCAAACTTTACACTATCAAACTTTCCTCCATTATCGTTGCTTCACCATTGTCTTCTCATACCGTTAATAATTGGCAGATGGTCTCGTTGTGTGATTACCAGACTTTCTTCATTTATTTCCTCCCAGAAACTGGTTATGTCACCTACATCGCATCTTGATGTTTGCTATCTTATCTTCCCAGTTCATTCTTGATCTACTCTCTCTAGTCTACTCATTGCTATTGGCACATTCGTCTGCCATTGATAATACCCACGCGATTCCTCTTCCTCCTTGTATTACTTTAGAATAGTTGTACGTGTTGCCAATTTCCCTCGCCTTCAGTCCCATTCATTGGCTGGGTCTTCCACACATTTTACGAACCTATACTTTCCTGTCCACATTCCTCCGAGCCGACTTTTGTTCGCTTTCTATGGCAAAGGTTTACGTTATGTATTTCCCCTCTCAGTGGGATGCAATACCACGCAATTTTTGCTCAATCCCATCATCCATTACCAGATGATTAATTCAAGTGTAAACATATCAAGACCACTGAAGAAGCTTAAAACATTCTATTATAGAGTAGAGAGAGAGAGACTGAGAACTACTTTGGCCAGAGTAAGACTGCCCACAATATACCCTGCCTGTGTCTTAATGCCTTTGACGACGTTGGGAAGTTATTTCTGGGATGAAGGTTAGTAACAAGAGCAAAGAATACAAATGAATACCAGTCAAATATTAGTTCACGTTAAGACTTAGGTCTCTGCAGTGTAAACATATGAAACGGTATCTTGTACTGAGAATAAGCTTTTTTATCGAGTTATTCTATGATGTGATGATGCGAGAAGATTGCTCTGCTTATTCATCTTATTTGCATGATTCTATTTTTTTAAATTTTCGACTAGTTCTTCTTGTCAACATAGATACTTTATTTGAACTTCAATCTTCTATTAAATTCTTCATTTGCCAACACAGGCCCAAAGTCCCTCTTGTATCTTCAAAATAGCAACGAGTTTTCAGACGTTTTATGAGACACCTTACATTCGATGTTAGCAAATGTCGCAGCACACAACCAGCGGTAATGGATCCCAATACAAAATCGATCATGAAGCTGTCGATAGAGAGAGAGGCATAAAACTGGTTAAAATAGTTCGCGTTCCCTATTCAGATATTTAGCAATCGCTTTATCCACTCCCATGCCCTCTTTAATTCGTTTGTCCTAAATTATAGTCAATAGAATTCGTGACCATTTCACCCCAAACGATCGGTATTTGTACTCTCAGACTCTCTCTTCTTTAGTCGGGAGGTATGTAAGTTTGTATCTCGCACACTTCGACCTCACATTCTCGCCACTTTCCCCTGTTCACTGCCAGCTATCTCACTTCTTCCTCTTCCTGCTCTGTTATTTTTGAAACGTTCCTGACGTACTTTTGTCTGGGTCTGCCACGACGGCTTCTCCCTTGTAATGTAGCGTAGAGGGCTATAGATTCACCAGCGAGTTTGCTCCGCTAGTGTCCCAGCGCTCGTAGCTGCCTCTTGACGACTACGGTGGCCAGGTTTGTTCGATTGGTAGCCTCCAGCACATGTTTGTTGGATACATGGTCTGTTCTTTTAATCCCCAACATGATGCGATAGCAGCTTGTTCCAATGGAGTTCAGCTGCTTTCTCATGACCTCTGTTAACGTCCAGCTCTCTCCACCATACAGTAGGACTGAAAGCAGACGCCGAACAGACGCAACTTAAGGTCCAGGAGGATGCTCTCCGACCTCCACACAGCGTTCAGTTTCAAGAAACTGAACCATGCTATTCCACGTCGGCGCCCGAAGTCCTCCAGAGATGAAGGAATGGTTGCACCCAAGTATTTAAAGCTTCTCACAACCTCCATATCGTGAGATTCATCTGGGAGTGGGCTGCATGTGTTTATGTTGTGTACATTAATTTTGTTTTACTGTAGTTTATCTTGAGTCCAACTTTAGCAGCGGTTCTCTTAATGTTTGCTAAATGTTCAGACTTTTATTTACTAATCTTTTAACAGGATAGTCACATCAAATATATACATATTATTTACGTCTGTTTTCCTTGTGAGTCCTGTAGCACGAAATAATAATTTAAAGGTAAGAAAAGAGAAAAAAATTTAGATTAAAAATGGAGGAATTTTGTATTAAAAAAAGAAAAAAATGAAAAAAGAATTGTGTGGCGGATCAGGCAGCAGCATGGTCCCCAGTTTCCTCCAATAGCATGATTTCGTCTGCAAAGTCTGGATCCGTCAAGTTGATCTGATCATTTTCTGAGTGGGTGCACAGTCCATGGTGTGGATTGGTCTGCTTCAAGCAGTAGTACAGTACGATGATAAACAGAAAAGGAGCAAGTGTGTCACCCTGTAAATCGCCAGTTTTGATTCCAAAAGATGCAGTCAGTTTTCCAGATAGCCTTACACGAGTAGAACTCGATTTATAGACAGCAGAGATCGCATTAACCAGCTTTTGACTCACACCGTAGTGGCGTAAAATGGCGCACATGACCTGTCTGTCTACAGAGTCAAATGAGGTCAAATCGGATAACATGGGATAGCATGCTGTGACGACTTTCCATGCCACTGTGGTTGCAAACCGCGCGTTTGGTGTATTGGTTACCGTTGAAAGTGGAATATCGTTTCACCCAATATACAACCCTCATTGCGGGATGCCAAGAGTAATGCTTTATACCAGTGCTTCTATCTCGTTTCTGTTTCATCTCAGGTACCAGATCGTGGTGGAAGACCTTCTGCAGAGGCTCCTCCTCCGGAAATGCCGGCCTTCAAAAAGCGTGTGGAGTCACAGCGAGGTAGTTCTTAGTTAGCAATTGAAATATCTTGACTGTCCTACATGATCAACACAGAAACATGTCTTCCTTTAGACAATTTACTTCGGTCGACTGTTTCTCAAATATTGGCAATAAGAAGAATATCTAGCATTAATTAAGCCTGTCTTTTGAGGATGTAGCTACTTAAGATAGAAAAAAACACAAAGGAAACATGTGGTTGGTTCCGCTTGGTAAGTGAAACCCAGCTCTGTGAAGAATGCGCTTTTTTTTAACTTTAACAGACTCTTGAAGCGGAGATAAGAAGACTTACACTGGTTACGAGACAGTTCTTTTATGCAAAACGCCTCTAAAGTTCGTGACTGGTACAACTACAAATCTGATTCAATCATTTATGTGTGCGTAATAGTTACAACTGATACAGAAAAAGTGTTTAATATTTGTAGTTAAGGAGCACTTTATCAAACAAGATTAATCTAGGAAGATGAAGAATTTATTGATTGGTTAAACTTCGCCAGATGAATTAACATCAAGCTATTTAATGTACGTTATATTAGACTTGGTTTCAGTACTTGTACACTCTGATTTTATTACACGCAACGAAACGCAACGAAAAGTTTGCGATTCTGATGCACGGATTCGTATCATGCCAGAGTGCATTTTAGTCGACTACAGCCCGATTTAATTTTGAAACGACCTCACTTACATTTGAAATTATTAGTAATGAGTAAGGATTAAAAAACCGAAAGTAGTGACCCTTTTTTTGGTAGTGCTGGAGTAATCTATAGACCTGATAGTTTATAATTGCGGAAATGTTGGGTGGCGCGAGGCTTACGATGATACGGACCATACAACTGACCACCATCTATCACGACGATGACATCAGTTCTTGAGAACGAAATTAGTGAATAGTGACGTGGAGAATTACAACAAGTCCCCACCTCGTGATTTAAAAATTAACGTAACGAATGTATTACAAGATATTAAACAAGAGTTTTTATGCTTTTTTAATTGCAGGTGGTAGGGGAGGACGCGGTGGACATGGCGGAGGAGGAGGAAGAGGAGGTGGATATGGTGGAGGTGGATATGGTGGTGGGCATGGAGGAGGATATGGCGGAGGTGGACATGGTGGTGGTGGTGGTGGGCATGGAGGAGGATATGGCGGGGGTGGACATGGCGGTGGCGGATATAGTCGTGGCCGAGGCGGAGGGAGAGGAGGTCGTGTACAAGGAGGTAAGTGGCTATTCAAGATTTAAGGTGACTGCAATCAAAACCAGCGAACATTGGCATTGCTAACATGGACTGAACACGATACATTAAGTCAACCTAAGCGCGGTATTACGTGAAGGCAATGATGATTGTTGATCAGAATTCTCTTCACTACGTACATCCTATTTATACAAGTAATTAACGACTTGACAGTTTATGTTTGTCTGATTCGAAAATTTGTAAAACATATTTATTAGAAGCATTTCGGGAAGGGGAGCGAAGAGGAGCTGTGCCCCCAATAACTTTACTTAAACAATTTCACTGAGAGTATTTGATTGCTTATGCTCAACTCACTTTAGTTATATGATCTTTTCGTCATTTAATGAAAACAGCGGCAACACTCTTCTCCAGAAGTCAAAATTAACCGTAGCCCCCATCTGCCACAAATCTGCCCGTGTCCGCTCCTTATGAGAAGATATCAGGCGGTGACGGAAGTACCTTTTTGTTGTCAAATATTTACAAAGAGTACACCATTTGTTACCTGTTCATCATGTATCATATTATTCGCTCTACTTGTTGTTTTTAGGATGGACTGGCGGAGGGGGCGGGCACAGTGAACACGATGACAGGAGAAATGGAGGTGGCTGGAGTGGAGGTCGCGGAGGCTATAATAATTACGGTGGGCAACAAGGTGGCGGGAAGACATATTATAGCTGAAAAGGTCAAGTTGTCCCTATATCGTTTCCAAAACAACTGTCAAGTTAAGGATGTCGAGATTCCCTTGCCACTAATGATAATTCTTGGAGTAGGTGAAATCGAACATCATATCATGGGGCCCGTTTTATTCTTAAATCGGAATTGAAGGAAGGGTCAAGGCCGGTAGAAATAAATGATATGTAAATTAGCTCGCAAAGAATACACGAAATACTACACTAATTACTATGTGGTTTCTTTTTTGTCTGCATAGGTCTCCTTATAAGGTACCGGCTTGCATCACCCCAGCACCTTGTGTAATAAGTAAGATATATAAAGTAGATAACTTGGACACATTGTTAGAGCTGGGTTGTTATAGCAACAACTGTCGGAAGGACGAACAAGTAGTGAAAGAGCATGGGATGTTGGCAATTGAACAGGTATTGTACTTGTGGGTTCCACAAATGTAGCACTTTACAGGAAGAAACGGCGCTTTGTGGTACGCAGAGATCTTGGAGAGCATGCCACCACAACGTAAATAAATACGAAATGGGGTTTTAACATATTCAGATGGTATTGGTAAATTTATTTGCAAACAAAGCATTCGAATAAATGCACTTCCTTACAAAACAATGGCAATATTGCATCTTTCATGGAATGGACGCTTCTGCAATTTACATACTGACTGCGACAACTCTCAATAATTGGCACAACACGGGTGCTCGCGTACAGTCTCCAACTCTGATCCTTCTTCGACGTACTTGACGTACGAGCTTGGCCTTATTTTGTACTATGACCACCGCTGACCACAGTAACATTTTGCTTTTGCAATTGTTAGGGGATCTCTTCAGTAGAAAGTATTTGTAACGATTCTTTGAGATATTGGTCAAGAATAGGATGCAGCCATTCAATCTAGAAAAGGGTCAGGCCAAAATGTTATCAATAATGAGAGAATTCTAGTAATACAGCCACTGCTGTAACAAAAGGTAACTCCTTCCATAACGTAAGGAACAATGTGAGTCATTCGAGTCGTATATTACATTAAAATGGCGTTGACATTCTTGTGAAAATTCAGAATACTTTTAACATTCGGTGATATCTTAATTTATCTTACCTTTTTTATTTGAAAATAATAAACGTTTCTGAGAGTTCCATCACAGGAACTTTTAAACAGAAGAAACAATAAAATGCTTTCATGTTTCAACTCCTCTTTGACAATTTATTACTGGAGCCTATACTACTGAAATGTGCAAATAAGACAAGCCAGCATCCTTTCCCTAACAGAAAATACTACTATTTGATCGTCACAACAAACTACAGGATATTTTTTTAAAAAAGAAACTAAAATTAACTTCAGCTTAATATGAAGTAACTCGAGAAACGAGGTACGAGTCTACTATGTGAAATATTCTGGGTTTGGGCAAAAAGTGTATTTCTTTAGCAAACCCCGACATCGTTCAGAATCCCTTGGATACCTGTGCTATCGCTTAGCCTTCTGTGTCATGTTGATTAACACACATTTGAACCAAGTAAACACAGCTAAATTTCAAAGGTCCACTTACAATGCACACATACTTAACAATTAACACACAATGTTAACAAATTCGAATGTACGCCTTTATTTCTTCCTTTTTTCTCAGTAAGTTGAAGCAAGGCATTGGTATTAGCTACACATTGTTGAAAAGGTCTCTACTTTAGTGACGTTGCTTCAGTGACAAAAAGGTTCCATCCTGCGGGAAGATACTAGAATTCATCTTTTTGAACAAACAAGCCACAATTTTGCGAATTGGATCAATGGAAGTAATGCTTGTAGGACACTATACAATACCTCGGTGTTGAAAAACACGGTCGAGAAATAATAGGGTTGTAAGAAGCTTTAACTCGTGTGATGAAGATCAGGTAACAAAGTTTGAACAGATTAATCTTCGAAAATGGACTGGTACAAAAGAATGTTAATGGTACTAAAATGTTTTCCGGCATCAAAAGGAGACCCCTAATAATTACGATTCCGGTAAAGGATTCTTTCCTGTATTTGACTTTCCGAAATCAATCTTGCATGTCATAGGTAAATCAGAAATATTTCCATTGAACATCACAGGGAATATATATATACTGCATTGATAACCTTGCAGAATCAAATGGAACAGAAGAAAGGATTCATGTCAACCGAATGGAGGGACTTGCTGGAATAACTAAATTTTGATAGCTAGCGGGAGAGTTTGTGCTTTGTGACGGTAAATAAAGACGGTAAACTTGGGTGTCAAATCAACTGGGGAGGAGGGGGTAAAATGTATAAGGGCGTACGGAAATGTTTGTAAAATTTGATCAAAACTGGAGTATAGAAAGTTCAGTTTACTTCTTTTCTCGTCGGAGTAACATACCTTTCTCATAAGCAGCAAGTGAACATTCGATACTTTCTTGCCTTTTGTGTAGTAATACTTTGGAAAAGATTTTGAAAAAGATACAAGAGACTAGAAAATATGCTACCAAAGGGGTTCGAACCTGTAAGCTACCCATTTGTGGCGTGCGCTCTACCAGCGCCGGCAGGTAAACTCCGCTAATAACATGCTAGTCCAGTTCCCACATATACTCCACTGGCGGGCAGCGACATCCAGCTCTACGTAAGTCTCAAGATCAGCCTCTCAGCGCTGTCATTTAACCATGGAAGGACTGCTATCTGGCCCATCACTCTGTCAAAAACCCATTGAGAGTTTGAAGGTGTTCTCGAACAGAGATGATATGAACTTACAACTTTGAATAGATACTTGACAAACAGAAGCCATTTGCGGTTATTTCACAAGGTAAACCTGGTAACTGTACTTTTCTACCACTTTTACCACTTTCGTGTCGTATACTGTCAGGAAATATATACATGGGGACATCATCCTCCTTCATTCGGCCTAAACAGATGCTCATACGTACCTTATCGATTGTCAAAAAGTAGGTCCTCCAACGCCTATATGGGACACATTTGATCTTTTGATCTAATCTGCAACATAAGGGAGTCAGCATCAAGGCATTGCACAAACTAGCGAAAGAGTGCTGGTCGGTCGTCATTGCAAAGAGTCCATCAAGGCTCTCCTGATTCTTGGAATCTATCTTTGTCAGCAGGCGCGCCAATAAAGCATCCAGTTTAGTCACATGACGTTGACAAACAATGGTGATCTGCGTTCGTGATGAATCTGTAAGCTCTTCCCGATGTTCGACCAAATTAACCACCACATTCTAAAATAAAACGCGATTAAGAGTCGAGAGTCATTCGGACTCGCCTCTTTCAGGTAAATCGAATCAATGTTATGCCTTTTTATAAAAACTTATGGAAGGGGGCACGTTTTGACCCGTTAACTACTCATGTAGACAAAAATAAAGATCAAACAGTAGGTCAAACAATCAGGGGAGTAGATTCCCTTACATGAGGTCACAGATTACACGTTAGGTAGTTATAAAATGAGGATGGAAGTTCTTCATATAGCTGTCATGTTGGGGTTGTAGGCGGGGACTCAAAATTTCATACATGTTTTTTTTAATGATAGCATGTGATGCAGTTGGTATTACACCTTTAAGCCACTTCCTGTCCTTCGCAGAAATGATGTTAAGGTACCTTTCTTTCCACTTCGTACCGGAATCATTAATGTACCACAGAGTCATAGATTCAAAGATAATGAATTCAAGAATATAAGATTTCTTACCAACAGACAGTCAGCTAAATCGAACCCAAATACGATACTTTCGGCATAAAGATTGGCTCCTTCTTGTTGAAACAAACAAGTCCTCCTACGGTTAAAATGACAACCATGAGAAGCTTTAAAGGTGTAACTTAAAATAAAGATGCCCTGTTGAGATGCATGGCCTTCAGTAACTCATACACCAGCCCAACGATACATTACGATGCTCTAATAATGGAATTAAAATGGCCCAAAAAGAAAATACATGAAGGAAACCCAACTAAACCCGATCTTGCATTCGTTCCTTGCACGCCTCCGTGTAGGATTGGAAGCAACGTTCAACTCTCTATCTCTATAGCTGTTGCGTTTAGCTAATATTTCATACATCCTTGGCATGGAGTACAGCAATGGAAAAGATGTAATTGGCTTGCTTAAGTATGTACAGGCAAAAATGCGAGTTCGAGGGAAGGAAAGAAAGCAACAGTTGGGCTATGTCATCCGTACTCTTCAATCTTTCAGCTTAAAACGTCATACATACATGTAGGGACATATGAGGTCCGTGGCTTAACAAAACACAATTTCGCGTATGATTGTAGCTAAATCTCTCTCATCATCTTCTGTTTACCAGCTGCCCTGAAACATATTAGTCAACCCTGGAAACAGGTAAAGAGTTGATCAAAGTAGCATAGCCTTAAATTGGAAGCTTAGTAGCCTAAGTCACACTAGATTAATTAATGAATCTTGAATAATCAATTAATCCTAAAATGTAATGAATCAACACTGTGAAAACGGTAAAAAAATCTAATGAATATACAATCTGATGAAGCCATGTAATGAAACCAAATGACTCATTACATCCATCTAATGAATCTGTTAAATGAATGGATCCTACTGTGTAACACTTTCCTCAGGCCAGGCATCGTGTCTCCTGCCATATTTGAGACCACGAGTAACAGAAAACGCTTGCTTTGTTGTTTTATGACCCTTTTACGTCAAAATGGCACGTGTTTTAGGAAGGAGTTCTTGTGTCTTTTGTCAAATATCAAAATACTTGCCCCAGACTGTTCAAACTGAAGGAAAAGTTTATTTGTAACAAATATCCGTTGTCACACCCGTTTAATCAGACTTAGATCAATTAATTAAAGTCCCGTAGTTACACAGATTCATCAGATTTAGATTTATTAATAAATGTGATTCATTAATGAATCCTTGTGTGCGACTTGGGCCAATACCAGAATATTTTGATTAAGTTACAATTTCAAAGGAGTTAAACAGGCGTACGTCATTTGACACCAGATTTGTTTTGATCAACTTTTGATTGGCACTTATCATTGTCTCAGAACGCATGCGCAACAACGAAACACGGAACCAATACCATCTGATAGGCCTTAACTAACTCCCCTCGCTTCAACATACATCCTACGACGGATTCATTTTAGATTTCAAAATTGAATGTCTTTCTTGCATTTGTCACTTCCAAAAGAGTTAAAGAACCTGACTGATAAAAGCTGTGCCAGTTGAGAAACAGAAATGACCTCATTCATCATTGTCTCAGAACGCATGCGCAACAACGAAACTGGCAGGCGAATTGTTCTTCTCAAGCACACTATCAATGTAACGAATATTGAAGAGAAATCTAACATTAGTTGTTAAATTGAGAGTTCCCTATTTCAAAAATCAGGCTCATTCATATTTCTCTTTGCGTATTTCTCTCTTCGGATTTAATCTACTATGATTAGACAAGGGTTTTTGAAACAGTTGAAAACCTTTATATCAGCAAAAGCTAAATAAAAAAATTAAAATCAACAAAGAGTTCTCGATCATCCTTTTTGAAACGGTTTCTGATTGACAAATGCCTCTGAATTGTCTGCTATTTTGCAATAATATATCATCTTGTTTTGAAAACAGAATTTTAACCTTGTGCATTATTACCGTCATATAATAAATTGAACCTTTCGGGTCAGTTCCAGACTAGGCAAGCAGGCAGAAAAGGCTGGTTCCCTATTGCCATTTCTGACAGAAAAAATCCTCGCTAGTCATTCTTCAAACTCGAATATAGCCAGCTACCTTTCGGAAGCTGCTTTTAAACTCTAGCTAAATGTCCTTCATAGATTGTGGTATAACAAAATGCCAGTAGAAATACTCAGAGTATGAAATTTATCAAGGTTTGACAAGAAGAACTCTCTAAGATTGTGCAAATTTAACGAGAAAAAAATTTATGAAAATGGGAATTGTCTTATCATTTGCCAATAGTTGCGACGAACTCGGTTGCTTGCATTCAGAAGTTTGACTTAAAGGGAGAGGGGTGCGTTTCGAATTCAGGACGGACGATTTATTTGACATTTTCATAAGAATGATAATCGGGCAAAGAAACGCTTGTGCTCTATATCAAAAGTTCAGAAGAATGAGAGTACGCCCCGTATTTGTCGCGGTGCTCCTAGTTGCTATTATTCCGCAAGGCTTCCTATCTTATACCAAAGAAATTTGACTGTGCAATACTTCTCCCCCTAAACTCGACAAGTGGTTATCTATTAATCGTATTCTGTACTCTCTAGATGACTGGGATATTTCCTGGCCTACAGTCTCCTTGTATCCTTGACGGGCAGAATTCTTTCGCTGAAAGGCATCTTCTTAATTAAGTTATACTTTCTACCATTTTCAAATTTACTGATTAAGCATCAAATTGATTTGATTTTAGCAGTTTGAAGCAGACGGAATGATAAACAGAATAATTTATCCAATTCCTAACCAGTAGCCGTCAAGAAAGGAGAAGAGATCGAAAGTGACAACTCCAGTGTTGGCCTATCCTACTTCACTTACTATTTGATGTTTGCATGAAAGGAAGTTTATACCTGACAATATCAGTAGGTAATTCCTGTATTCCTTCCTCTTCCTCTTGTGTTGTCTCTACTCCCTCGCCTATTAAGTCCATCGCCATCGTAAGCAAACTATCAAGAAGTTGTGGGTCTTTCCAAAGGTAATGGTATAGAAATGACAGCACTCTTTTCCTGGCAGGCACAGCATCCTCTGCTGATGTCAATCTCAAGCTACCTGTATTGTCCTGAAGGAGACCATTGACGGAGGCTGCAGCTGTTTTCCGAATAAATTCATCCTCGTCCTCCAGAAGAGCCATCAACGTCCTCAATAGTCTATTTTATTGGGAAAAATACCGGCAAAGCTTTATGAAGGGCCATCCCCAGTGATACAGTGAAAAAATTGACTGTAGTATTGACTAAATACAATTAACAGTACGTCTTGTGCTTTCTCAGGTGAACTGAGTAGAAATTAACACCTACGTACTACCCTATACCTTTCTTATAATACAAAGCCTGTCTGCAAGAGAGGCTTAAAAAAACTCTAGTGAATTCAACAGTGAGGGAAAATCGAGTGTACACAAAAGGAGAGAGTGAGAGACAGGAGAGAGTGAAGAGCACGAGTATGCGAACGAAGGAAAAAGTGCAGGGGAAAAGAGAGTGCGGGAAGGAGAGAGTGAGATGAGGAAAGAGTCAAGAAAAGGAGAGAGAGAACAGTAAAGCCGAAAAAGACGGAATCGAGAGGGTGAAGGAGGAGAGGGGCAACGAAAAGGAGATGTTGAGGGGAAAGGAGAGAGATTAAAAGAGCAGACCCCAGGCCTTGCCGGTACAAAGCAGTAAATCATCAATTGACGACCTATGAGACGACCTACTTTATCGAGAGTCTAGAAACTTAGAGGCCTTTGTAGCCTCTACTGGTACCTTAAATAACTTCATTCGCAGAGATGGAGTCTTAAAGTACTTGAAAAATTTATGAATAGAGTGGGAGAGCTGGTCGACAGTTCCCTGCCTTTAAAAACATGGGTACCTAAACACCCCTTCCATTTCACTCCATTACGACAATAATGATATTAACAATAGCAATGATCTGAATGTCCAAGAGGTGACCACATGAAAACCACTGAGAGATAAGGAAGAGGAATAACCTGACACAAAGTTAAATACCACATTCCACATCGCACCTTCACAAATTATATAAGTCTACTTTAGTTTCAACAGATTGCACAAGTAACAATATCAATACTACTTACTTGACGAATGAAATGTCTTTGGAGATGTTATTTTGTAGCTCTCTCCATAGGTGAAACATTGGCGAGAATGTTAAATGGAAGGACTGCGCAACAGCAAGGCGAAGATCTTCCACCTGAGTTGGGTTGCTAAGAGGTTCAATCAGACCTAAATAAACTACTATGCCATCCAATAGAGTTCTCTCTATTTCTATTTTCGAATTAATAACATTCTCAATACCATATTTCAGGAATATTCCAAAAGCAAGTACATAGTGTGGCTTATACCGTTCACTCAAATCGAGATCATGACCATATTGAGACATATACAAAATGGCTTTATCTACAATATCCTTGTCTGGCGAGTAAAGTGATTTCGGAATGAGGCTAAACAAGCACTGAATGGATGCTCGCAATAATTCTCCGTATACCGTCCATTTCTTGAGGTAAGAAGCTATTACATGGAGCAAATCACTGGCCATTTGGTCCGTTATCCATGATGCTACGTTAGCACCACTTTCTAAATATTCGGAAATAGCTTCTATGGTGAGAGTTTGTAGTTCGACATTTTTCGACCGTTGAAGTGACGACAGTAATGTTTCAGCGATATCTACCAAAATATGAATAAGAAAAGGGATATATATATAAATCAGGATTTTTGAGTGACTAATCTGAGGACCTTAAACCCTCTCTATGTTAGCTTTTTCTTATCAATTGTTGCATTGGGAGCTGCTTTTTCAGCAGAAAAAACATTTCTAAATATAATCCCTGGCCCGTTACATGAAGCTAAAGGGCAAATCTTGAAAAAATACGCGACAAATAAAGCAGGTTGAAAGCATAAGCTAATCAAAGATCTTGATCCGTCGTGTCGACTGAGAAAGAATGATCATTACTTACTGAAAAGTCGAGAGTTTGAGAACTTTGGAAGGGATAGGTCTGTTGACGAGAAAATTACGTTTTAAGGCCCAGGTCTGCTGATATTGACATCTCCGAGTTTTTCATCAGAGATTTGGCAAGGATGGACTTGCAAGGAGAGAGGACATCTTACAGTCCAACCCTCAAACAAAACATATCAGGCTTGTGTTGCAGGTCTTCCAATAAAACCTTCATATATTTCATCCACTCTTGCTTGATTTCTACGTTTTTCAACTTTGCTCTTACCCCAAAATGTGGACCTAACCCTACTCGCACATGACTGTTTACATAGGTGACTGATTGGACTGTTTTTGACAGCGGTTCCAGAATTCGAAGCAGGATTTTTACTAGCCAATAAAATCTATCTAATAATTATCTTTCTCTTGAATAACAAGGGAATATGGGGTTTTGCGTATTAATCTTGACCGATCGTGTTGACTGCCAAAGCACGAAGATAAATAATCTTACTTGTTATTGGATGGCTGATTTTTTCACATCTGGGATGCTTAGACATCCAAAAACCAACGAAATACAGTGAAAATAAATGTAGATGTGGTTAACATACTTAACTAAAATCTGCTAGTTTATAGTTTTATTCATCAAAATAATGGTTGTACATGGGTGCAAAACTAATTAGGCTAATTAAATACAATTTTCGTGGAGCCATCTAGAGTGAACTAATGGTTCACTCTAAAATGATATTAA
>JAAAKL020004518.1:0-20834 GCA_010016065.2 Carybdea cf. marsupialis auct. non (Linnaeus, 1758) | reverse complement strand
TTGTAAGTCTTTACCGATGTGTAGCCTCGTTTGCCCCACTTCAAAGATGGCGTCGCGAACCCCGAAATGGTGTATTGGCAAAGCAACGGTGCGATAGTGTGGCTCATGACTTTTCGTTCCGGTGTTGTCATTTTGTTATTTTCATATGTAGCTTGTCAAATAAATTATCATTACACCAGAAAAAGTTTCCTTTTATTTCTGTATATTAGAATATCAGCGATAAGCTTAATTACGATTGCTTGCCGTTAATCATGGAAACCCCATTTTCCTTTCGCTTTCACTCGAAGGACTTAAAATGTTAGTTAAATCTGAGATCCTTAAACTATTTTTAGTCAGGAAGCCTTCCTTTGAAGAAAACCGCGAAACCGGCCAAAAATTGTAGTTCGAACTTGTTGAATGTGCTTGGCTATCAGATATCAAATGTTGCTTTCCTTTATAGAGTCAGTATTAAGGAGAACTCGGTAGGAAAACTTGGATCAGTTTGTCGTCGTGTTTACCGGATCTTTTCTCATGCATACTTCCATCACAGGAGACTATTCGATGAATTCGAGGTAAGGGAACGCTTTCTAGTTTGTTTTTTGTTCCAGCTTCAACAAGCTATCTTCGTGTAGGTCGTCGTTGGCATGAATATTTACCGTTGTACAACTTTGCAAAGCATTAGTTTTGGAGGAGCATATTGAGCAGATGAAGAGAGTAAGGAAAGATCTGGGGTTACGCTTGATTTTATGAAACGGCCAGTTAAAGGAGCAATACAACCTTTAAGCCTATTGCCCTTTTTGTTCTCTCTACAAAGCATTTCCATCCTAACTCAACCGAAATTCAAACACAAGCTAACAGTCAAAATACCTGATGTTCACAATCGTGGCATACATAGCTACTTATCTTCCATAAACTAACAAATCTCTTCGATTTGTCGTGAAGGTAACAGTTTATGAATACACGACGGATTGGATGTAAAGTTTACATCTACCGTAAGGTTAACAGTATGCCTAGGAAATATAGGATATCCGTTAATATCTGAGAGGCTGCCTCACTTTTCGTATTTCTTAGTATATCAACAAGTGTAAGGCATTTACTATACGACGTAGTCTAGTGGATACGTTCCTTGCCTTCAGTTCCAGAGAGTCAGAATTTGATTCAGGAAGAGCCATTAGTGACGTCAGGATGGGCATCCGGTCTTTATGTGCTGTGCTGTAGTAAGCCTTATTTAAATGGGCACCACCCGAAGGGAAAAATCCAGAGAGGGGGATCGTTTGTGAAGAGGGTTAATTGTTTAGCAACTTGGATACATGTTGTTAGCAATATCTAAGGGTCCTTGTAATTTTTTATTTGTCGATTGAACGTACATGTATCTACTTCTTTCAGTTGGTTCATTCGTATAAAAGACCCTAAACTGCTTAATAAGGCAGCTGCTCATCAAATATTTGTAGAATGAGGCTTGCCCAGGTTTAGCACTGCTTGGGTAAATGCAGCTTGGTGAGTAGGTTCAGTCTCTATCAATCTAAGGTTGGACTCTAGACAATATCTGTGTTTAAAGATCTGTCAGGGAGAAATTCTGTTATTCCGACAAGGCAATCCCATGTTGAGAGCATTTCTTGCGTTACGTCGCTTATTTTACGTACTTTACATTGTCAGCTAACTGTATCAGAGAAGATGATGTTGAAAAGACAACTATGGTCCAGTAAACAAGTAAAGATCGGAAAATGTTCTTCTGTTCAGTTTTCTCGGGCAGTGACAAGGCCGGCACGGTTTTGGAGTTGACGTTAACTTGTTCCTATTTAGAGAACTGACTGACAAACGGGCATCTACCGCTTGAACTGGGTAGATGATTTTTCAAGTCACTGATCCCTTAAGAACTTTCATTTCGTATTTGATGTCCATGGCAGAGTTTCCAAGACTATTGCTTATACAGCCCTACTTAGGCAAGCGTTAGATACTCTCGCGACTTAACAGACTCGTCGAATAGGAATTTATGATACCTTCAAGTCCATACTGTGGCAACAATTTTAAACACGGGGGTAGGGATACTATATAGCAAAAGACCAAAGGCTGTTAAAAGAGCATTTGATTAACATGAATGCTGTGATGCACAACAGAAGATAGAGCAGATTCCAAATTCCAATTTCACAGCGTAACTGAGGGATTAGAGAACATACGTATGGCATGGTAACAATGATTGTAAGGTATTTATTCCCGTCTGCCGGGGATAATGCTGTTTATCTCAGTATTGAATATATTGTAAGGAACCAATACCACCCAGTGGATTGACTCTGGTTCAAAATTTCGAGACACAGGAAAACGGGATTGTAAAGTTTGGCATGCAGTGGAGAGAGTTTTCGTAATACTGTTTTCTTTACGGTTATTTTTGTGTTTCAGGACAAAGTCAAAGCTTCCTTCTACCCAAATGAGTATAATGTTAGAAAATCTTATCTAAATATCCAAATATTTTGCAATATGAAAATGGGTAGTATGTCTGCATGGGCTGACAGAGCCAAAACGTTAACAAGTAAATTAAGAGTGCATGTTTTATGCGTTCTTGAAAAGCCTTAATAGAATTTTTTTCAGTTCACAGACAAGGGTTTTGAAATGAGATAAGTAACTGTTTTCGTCTCACGGGCCATAAGTATATATGAAGACTCTTATCCCATTGGCTTGGTTTTGTGCGAAGCTAATCATGGAAGCTATTGAAATTGCCGGAATTGCTTCATACTTTGTTATTATGATGACATAATATAGCTGACGTGAATGGCATCTCTCCTATCAGCACTTTTCTCTTCTATAATAGATAGCCGTGGGTGAAAACCTTCAAATCTCGGTGTCGTCGTCGATGAGCTTCCTACTCTGCATGTGCTAAGCTTAATTTCCTTAATGCGGAGATAAGTCCCACGCTTTCTGTGTTGTGTGGATAGAAACATGCGTCTGATTGCAAGTTTCAAAGTAGGTCATTTTGCAGCTGTTTCAATGTCATTTAATTGGGGCCAATCTCTGAAGTAAATGCCTTAATGGTAACAATAAATGCGCTGATTGTTTACCTAAGTATTACCAGGGCGTTTGTCGAAACAAGTTAGTTTTTACAACGTGTTTTGATGAAGCCACATGTTCGCTTTTCACTGGAATGGGGTAACGCAAGGCCGCGATTAAGTTTTTATTGATATTTTTGTGTCAAAACTGGGGGGAGGGGGTTGTTATGATTCAATAGTTTAAGAAAGCAAACTTGTTAAAAATTTCATTTTAGCATGAAAGCAAAATCTCGATAACGGGAAAAGTCTGCAAGGGAAGTCTTTTCCGATAACAATGCAGTCTTATTCGAACTTCGTTAAGACATGAAATCAGCCCAGTTATCCAATTTTGTAACACCTGGAGGAACCGTAGATATGAACACAAAACGTTTTTGGACGCTCTGATACTTTCGTTAAAACCATCATAATCGCAAGCAGACGCGTACACTATATTTTATGTAATTAAGTGGGGAGCTTTCATCACTTAACATCCGTCTGGTACGAAAATGAGTGTCAAAGACTTCGTGATGTTTCTGTGAAATATTTCTGGAAGCTTTTTGTCATTCTTAACCTTGATGTCTAGTACTATACATTAAGGTAGGGTAGTATAGTATAGTATAGTATAGTATAGTATAGTATAGTATAGTTCACAGGCCTAACTACCGGGGAGGGCAAAAAGCAGGCCCCTGCAATAAATTTGATTTTCTTTCTTTCCTTAGTTTTTACTTCTTGATTTTTCAGTTAAAATTTGTTTATTACAGCTTTTTAGTGACGGTTAAATATTTTCCCGATGGGTTTTTTTACTCCAGGTAATATGGTAGCTTTGTTAACATTGTTAGGAAATTCACATCCTTCATTTAAACACACGTAGCTCAATCGAAGTTTTCAAATGGAAATTATAATTTAAGTTATGAGGAAATAAACACGTTTCTCGCAAACCTATATAATTCAATCATAGCTTTTAAGCCGTTGCTTTTAGATGAAGGGAAATTCTTGATGAAGAACGCTTCTAGAAAGAATAGGTGCGACCATGAGTTGTTGTTGAGGTCAATGATTTTGTAATTGTTGATAACAGCGCTTAAGAGATGGGAAGAACCTTTGACTATTAAGTTATTGGACTTTCAGTTTATTTCATTTCACACATTTTTGCCAATTTCAATGACTGGCACTTTTATTTCAGATGTAGCAGTCTTAGCTCACAAGACCTATTATATCGTTTCAAAGTCTAAAATATATTTTTAAATCTGTGAAGCTGTAGCGTGCTTCATCATTGACTACATTCTTTAGTGTTTTAAATATACAAAATTGTGATAATGAATAGAGATGAACTGATGAACTTGATTCTATAATGACCTTGATTCTTTACGTAATTGAAGTCATTACTGTGAAAATGTATTAAAATCGATCGTTTGCAATGCAACGTCTTCGTGTTACATGTAGATATGGTATTTTTGTACGAAGGACAACGACTTTTCTGATTTGGAGTAATGCAACCGGGGGTTTTCTAATTTTCATGTTGTGTTATTAGAGACAACTTTTAGAACAGGGGAAAAACGAAAAAGTCAAAATGATTTAGTACTATTTGGCGTATCGTAAGCTGAAAACACGTTTCCAAATTTGCGCTTACGCTTCATAATTTCACGTACATGAATAAAGCCCATTATGGGAAGAGGAACCCAGGCTGTGGAAGCGGAAGGGGCTATGTGGAATATTTTGTGACACAATAACCCCTACGTATCTGAAGACAAAAGTAGACCGGACAGTGACATACTCTTGTATGGAACAGAATGTCGGTAAGAAGGATTTAAATCTGCTACGGAGGACAGAAAATATATTTTGCCGAGGTGGATCAAAGTAGTGTCTTCAAGAGACTGAAAAGAGAATGAATGCATCAGGAGAGACGCAGTGAATATATAAGATTCTTTGGCTATATAATGCGTGAGAAAGAAGGGAAGACAGTGAAGGACTTGTTCATGGAGGTGCCAAGATGAAGACAAGGAAAAGGGCGCAATCCTGAGAGGAAGACAATATCATGGAAGACGTGAAGGTGTTACACCTAGAGTTGAAGGGTGCACTAAACAGAGCCAAATGGATGAGGAGGATCCCAGCTGTTGATCGTAAACAAAGGGATGAATGCTGGAAGGAAGAAATGGAGAAGATAATGATTGAAGAAGGAAGGAATTTGTTGGGAATCAGAAATTCTTTGGTTGGGAATTGTGAGAGGGAGAGTGTTTCATAGTGGAAAGGTGGAGAGGTGGAGATTTTGGTCAAAATTGCGCCGGAAGTTTTATAGTGTCTGATTTTGAACACACTTTAACGTAAAGATCCCAACAAAATATATCAACTAGGCACTTAAGACATTATTATGTTGTAATAGTAGTTTCATTTCAGTATGAAATCAATGTTAGTATGAAATCACTTGTGTCTACTTTTTTGCTTCAGCATTATTACCCCTTAAAGCGTTATAAGTGACCTGAGTGGATGAATGGGGTATGGAAATGAATTGATCAATAGATTAACTACGTTCTCTTTAGCTATTTATTATTGTGGGAGATGCCAAAAAAAACTTGAATTGTATTCACTTTCATCGTTATAATGCTATAAAGTAAGGCTACTCTTAACGTAAATTTTGCTTTCCAGACTTTGCATGTTCGATGGAAAGGAGTTAGATGAACTATTGAATGAATGGTCCACAAGAACCTGTTGTATTATAGGCCAAGTAGCCATAGTAACACGGATAATCATCCGCTAAGATTTACCAGAGCTTGATCTCTAATGGAAAAAAATGAGTGGCCGTTATGCGTCATGATGACGTCAAACAGGTCGCCTGCAATTCTTAACGCGTTCGAGGTAATTAAGATAAGTTCGCCGCTTTTAATACATTTTCAATGACCTCGTGGAGCCCGAGTAATAACATTCATTCTTTTGCCACCTTGCGGCTGTAATTGGAAGATGACATCACTTGCATTTTGATTGGTAATGGTCGAATTTTGAGTGTTTTGTAAGACGTCACCGCACTTGATGTCTTTCAAGTTTTGCCAATTGCTAATAATATGACCCTAATAGGGCTTGGTGTAGTATGGATTTATGCGCTGAAGGTTTTATTTTAATATTACCTCAGCGGCAAATACGAATGTTCCTTTGATTAAATTGAAATTATTCGGATGTGAGAAATAATGACTAGTAAAAACTTTCAAGTTTGAAGGATCTTCACCTTACATACAACTGGATTTTTGCAAACACGTTTACCTGTTTGTTAACATTACTAGCTAGCGGGAAAAGTACCTTGTAGGGTGGGATGGTATGATATTGCATTTGTGATGAAGCGGGAACGAGTAATCATCAATGGTAGGATCTGACTCTCTAGACTGACAGACAGATAAGCAATTAGGCAATTAGCAACTAGATACTTACCAGAATGGTTCGGCTTCTGTATAGCATGCATTGGAGAGCCATAATTGAACATACCACATAACCTAGCCAAAAACGTATGAGCAAACGTGTCTCACAGTACAAGATTTACTTTCAGGGAACTAATTAAATATACATAAGATCTTAGTGAGCACAGCATGGTTGCATAGCGTCGTTGTGCGTCATTAACATTGCCTCAAAAGCGATTGATAAAATTGAAAAATAAATGTTGAACGACTTTATCGAAAAGTCTTTCACGTGAATTTTGCTCGCGTTTAGCAGGGTGTGTTTTAGTTTCAGTCAAGTCAATTATGATTTCCAGTAATACTAAAAGACCTTCATGTCACATTAATACGAATATGTCAATTTTTTCTCCAGTTACTGTCTATAGTTTTAACAGATTTATCAAAACCAATGTACTATTTCTAAAAGTTGATCAGATACCTCCGAGTATGGCGATATGAAACTCGGGTCAGACATTTTCAGCCCTTGGAACCAAGAGACGCACGTTACTACGAATACAAAAAGGACTGCTTTTCTGATTTGCCTCTAATCCAGACTCATAAATACTTTATTCCTTCAGAAGCTTTTGCCTCTGTACCCTTTCATGCTTGATGCCATAGTCACGAAGAACGTTTGCTATATCATTTGACCACAATTGCCTGCTTTTTATTCAATATCACCAGATTAGTCTTACCATAAAATTGACGGCGCGTTCTTCAATGCCTTACTAGCTCTACTTTCCGTCAACGGTCCAGTAATTTTTTAAAGTTTGATGTCTGTGCTCCAAATTAAATGACGTGGGTAACTCATCTTTCTTTTCCTAATTGCCAAAAGTGGGCCCCAATTTTTTGCAGATTTCTTAAAACGTTTTCACAATGATTCTGTTTAACGTATCTTCATTATACACACGTAAGAAATCACAACTTTTTTTACCTATTCTTCTCATTAGGAATCCCTCTTATCGATGGTAGCTCACTGCCTTTACGCCGTATAACATAACAGGATGTCTGTCTTTTGTAGTTATCCTTGTTTGTTGGTAAAATGAGTAAGGCTGTTCATTTATTTTGACGTTTTTATAAACAATGATTAAAATTAGACTTTGAGCCAGAGTTTCAATTGCAATTATTTCTTGTTGAAAACACGTTGTAAATTTCAAGGGCGTCCCAGAGGCAACGATTGCCCCTCTTTAAAAAAGGATTGCTTGTAATAGGCCGGGGGACTCGTAAGTTGGCGACTTATCTTCAAGTACTTGTGCAAGACTGGCCTTGCATGTCGCATTGACCTGAATTACGAATTCACTCCATTGCTAATGTTTAGCTCGCCGCTGAAAGGATTTTGTATCGTTTTTCTAATATAATCTAAGATAATCATCAGTATCTTTTGCTGTCCTGGAAAATCCTTGTCTACAGCATAGTTTTTGTTATTTGTTACTTCACATGACCATCCAGTCCTGCATCTGGTATCTTGTGGCTCAACGAACATGAACGTAACAAAAATAGGTACCTAGATCATAGTGGCAAGAAAGTGACATTATTGTTGGCTTGATCGTGGTGCATAAAACGACCCTGAGATAACCGTGTTTGTGGACAAGTGCCAGAAAAGTTTACATAATCGATAGTTGCTGTTTAGGATTTTTAAAAGAAACCTGGGAGCTTGACTGTAAGTTGTAAGGATAACGATTGAAAAGAAGGCGTGGCAGAAACTGATAATATATATTTGCACAGCGACAGATGATAACAAGACTAATGGTCAACTCAAACTAGGAGAAAGTGGGACGAGAAAAGTGAGAGGAAACTCATTAAAGGTTGTGTTTTCTTAATATTATCCAAATTAGAATTGTGTATTTTCACAACTCCTTATTTGTACTATATCACTGACACAGGTTTAAGTATTTTTGTCCGTTGATCTTCCCATCATTTTCTGCAACTTGGTAATAGAGTGTGAAAACAGTTCTCCGGAAAGTCTTAAATTATTTAAAACGATTGTAGCTGATACTGTAGCTGTTTTAGATATATTTAAAGATATTTCAGAAAACGTTTGCTTTCATACGGCGCTATCTAATCTTCTAGCTGAAAGTGCAGTATACATAATGCCACAGTGACATTGTGAGAGAGAATGGGATGGACTACGGTGATTCGTATTGCCTCCAGTAGAGATGGGTTCTGCCTTTTCATAGTAGAACGTCCCTCATCATAAAGATTGTAGTATTCGGGTCTTTGATCGCCGCAGATTAGAAAAGATTACAGAGAAAACATTGTTTTGCACTTGGATGACCATTGCGGGCCAGAAATCGAAGCATGACACACGTTAAAGATAATATTACAACTTTCGTATTCACACTCTTAATTAGCTTTGCAGACGCTAACGAAAGACTTTCTAGGCGATAGAAACCTTGTGGCGATACCGATACAAAATTTCCTTTATCAACTCCCTTTTTGCCACAATTTCCTCTCTTTTAAATCTTCAGTCTAAAATATTTGCAATAGCCTTGTTATTGCAGTTTCTATATTTTTCAGGTCTTTTGAGCAAAGAGCGATTCTCATATCGAATAAAGTCCATGATTAACAACCTCGTAACATAGCGAATATCGAATGAATGTTAGCGAAATCAATTTAGAGGGGGGCAACGTTGGTAGTTGATACGTGTCGTTTATAGACCCGTGGAAAGTTGTATCGTCGTTCATTGCCAAGGATCAGGTCAATGGTCTTGAATGAGTGAGGACCTTTTCCCATGTCATTTGCATCGAATTTTTCACATTCTTACATTCAACGGTAAGAACTTCGGGAGGCAAATAGACCTACTTGACTTATAAAACCAAACTTGCACGAAAGTATGAAATTCAGAAAAATGGATGAATAGTTATTAAATTGCCTGCTGGTTGCTCCGTTGATTGTGACCTTGCGCTTTAAACGATAGACAGAAGTCTTGTTTCCCTATGTTCTTGGGTCGACTAAGGAACGACGAGCGCTAGCAACTGAGGTTCTCGGACGTTTGACTGATGGCTGGACGTTATTCCAGTATTAGCTTGTGATTGCCAATAAATACACAGATTATTGTTGAATCACAGTTCTGCCTTTAGTCGTTTCAATTTTTTCTGACATGACTAGAATGTTTTGTTTTTATTTTTGTAAGACTAATTTCCCAATATTTTATCACTTTGTTTCAAAGGGGTTTTTACGTTTTAGTCCAATTTTCATCGCCCTTTGACGTGAAATACCGTTTATTTATTCGTTGCGCAATCCATTGATCTGTGCTTTTGTTTCCTTGTTTAGAATGAAACCAATCTCTGTCGCCGCTTCACCCGCTTTGTTACAAAGTACGATTTAATGTCTAAAGAGAACCTGATAGTTCCTATCCTGGAGGATGACCATGATGACAATCGCTACATGACTCAAATTGCAGGAGTGAAGGCAGAATTTGGAGATGATGAACCGTAAGCCGTCAAGAATCGTGCTCTTAACTAGTTTCAGAGAGGAGATTGTGCCAATTTTTATGTTGGTTTTATGTATCGGTGCCGCTTCTGTTGTTTTGCACAAATATAATTTACATGTGGTACGTAATCGGTGTAGGATTTTTAGGTCTTTAAGTTATTTATTGTATTATCAGTTAATAGAGAAATTGTAGAAAATGGATTCTGGTTGTTGTTTCTTACTATTGTATGCAGTCTGTGCTGTTTTCTTGATTGTTGTAGCGATGATAGGAATGACGTTCTGTACCAGCCTGGGAATAAAAGAGTGGCTCTCCTCGTTGTTCTTTCATATGGCGTACCCTTGCAATGACGTCTTCAAATTCGTATTTTCAATGTTCCCATGTTTCCTTTGCATGTGAAATCCTTTCTTTGCTGCCATTTCAAGATGCCCCGTATGGTTGTTGCCATTGCAGTATTGTTGCTATTGCCCCGTACGTATTGTTGCCATTTCAAGATGCCCTGTATGTATTGTTGCCATTTCAAGATGCCCCGTTTTTACTGTTGCCATTTCAAGATGCCCCGTTTTTACTGTTGCCATTTCAAGATGCCGCGTATGCATTGTTGCAAAATTAAAGTCCCTTATGTATTGTTGCCATTTCAAGTCCTGTTTGTATTGTTGCCATTTCAAGTCCTGTTTGTATTGTTGCCATTTCAAGTCCTGTTTGTATTGTTGCCACTTCAAGTTCCGTATGTATTGTTCGTTTTAAAAATTGTCAATCATGGTCCTTTTCAAGCACACTGTAAGTTTGGGATCCATTAGATTCAAGCAATATTTACCAAATATTTTTCTTCCTTTTTTGTCTGTTACGTAGTCTAGTTCGTTGGTCCGTTTATGCCCTTCATTCTGTCAGCCTCCTTAGTCCCCTGTCGCAAAATGGTCTCCCAATTTCTTGTCACCGATGTTTATTCCTGGTTTTTACCACTTCTTCATCTGAATGTAAATATGCCCTCTAATCGTCTCATTAGCCCCCAAGCCTGCACCTGTGCGCGTCGACGGCCAGCTATCCACAATTTGGCTAAGTGAATATGTTGTTATCATATGAAGTAGGCACTTAGTTAGATGTCTTGAAGACCAGTTTAAGATTAAATCCGAAATTTTGCATCATGGTAGCTATAATCAAACCCGTTAAGGAAAATAAAGTAGTAACCATTACGTTGAGTTAGCATGTATTCAAGGCGGTACGAGTAGGAATTTGGATTCTGGTTTGTGAACAGCCCTTCTTTTGATTGCTTTTATGAACCGACCGATGTGGAGACGAGAAAGCTGCTTTGGTCATCGAAAATTGATGCAGAAAATTTGGCCCGTTATATGCCATCTGTTACCAAATGATATCCTCGAAACTTCTTCCTATTCTCATTCTTTTGCTACCTTGTGTTATTTAGTTTAAAATGTGTCTTCGGACTACTAATTAGGATCTTGTGAGGGTACTGTGTTGCCCTTCAACGACACTCACCCATCCTTGTTTACTGAAAGTCGCTCTCTTCAAATAGATACAGGACGATGCTTGAAGTAAATTTGTGTTTCATCATCCTTTTCACCCGTAGCTTAATTCATGATAAATGCCGGACCTATAGCAATATTTAGATTTGGTGTTTGAAAATGAGGTCAGCCTCGAGATTCCAACTCATTTTTTCCTTTCTGATACTGTATCGGCAACCCCCTTACGCTCAAGTGAGAAATAGGCACCAACTTCTAATTTTACCCATATTTCTTTACCACGCAAGATGTAAGCGCTCCTAGCTTTAACATATGGTATAGTTGATACATAAGTAATAGAAAATCAAGTGCGATTTCTCTATTAGTTGTGCACTAACAACAGTTTACCATATTTAGACATATTCTTGATGTTTAAAGACTGACCTTTCTCAAGTTCTGCGCATCGGCATTTGATGTTATTTTCACGGGCATTTGACACACTCGGTAGGTTGTATACCACCATTAACTGCCATGTCATTCCAATTCTATGCCAGGGTCAAGAAAAAGTAACCCACATTGAAATAGTACTACGTATAAAGTAGAAATAAACTCGTGATCAGACACCTTAAATATATACAGCACATTTCCCTCGATGTATGCGCGTTTGTGCACAAGAATCACACCTGACTTACAAGCATTATATAGCTCAAGGTGGTCTTGGCCGTGTTTCAATGACCGGACTTGCAACCATTTTTACCACGTCTCAAACGCTACAGGTCGTCTTTTTTATAAACACACAAAGTAGAATGGCCACGAATTCCAGTAAAGTACCTGAAGAGTTGGCAGATGTTCATGGCAAAGGGAGAGATACTTCCATGCATATCATTAGATAATACTTGTTAGTTTCCAGTTGATAATCTCGAAATACGTCTTAGTATTTCCACTGGAATAACTTCATTGAAAGATGCATATGTCTTCACGAAGAAAATAATGAGACGCTCAACTTGTTTTTCGAAACTTGGATTATGGCCACAAAAGAAACAAAGGAGACAGAATTTACTGCCAACTATGTCCAGATTGATGAGGCTAAACCGTTTTAAGCAAAAACAGGAATCTTATTGTCTCCAGCTTTATGCTACTAATCGTCAATCACAGAGGTCTATATCTTTAATATCGCGTCAGCGATGACTTCTTTATGCCAAAGTTGAGACTGAGGTGAATTTCCGTTAACAGACATGACGTCTTTTGTCATACGCTCAAGCCTGGTCGTAAGCTCAGATTAATAGTATCTCGATCGCTGTCTCTTAAAGTGAAATAAGAAGGTCATTACTGGTAAGACTAGGAAGAGGGAGTATGTTGTGATCGTAGGTCACCTGGGTGAATTGGTAGAGCACAAGTGTCATACGTGGATCACAGACCCGAGTTATGTTGATATGTTTCCAGTTTCTATGACATCTTTCCAAAATTCTTGGCAATTGTGACAATATTTAGAGATATCGAGATGATATACCGTAAATGCTCGATTTAGCGACCGGGACGCTATTTTTAAAAGTTAACTTTTCCAGGGGATGCTTAATCGAGAGGGGTGCGTATTAAATGAAACAAACAAAATTTTGAGGATCGCATAAATGCAGCATGATAAGATCGTACCGTCATTCTTCATTTTTAAAAGAAATAATAGAATTTTAGATGCATTTGTGGCATCTAGAACGTACAGATTGGGTTGAGAAGACACCGTGCCTTACTCAGCTTCCCTCTTATTATGTTGGCTACATTAATTTCGGAGAACAACTTACGAGGGCAACATAATACCTCGTCAAACGTGGAAAATTCCAAGTAATACCATCCATGAAAGCCCATGTTATATTGATACCGTTTTGTAACATGTTTCCGTTTTTGTAAAATTTCTCGAAGTATTGTCAGTAAGTCTGGCCACAATTGTATGTCAGAAAGTTGAATCTGGGCTCCCTAATCTTTGTTTCATATGTTAAAAAAGAAGTGGCATTTCCATAAACTGATGCTACGATATTCAAAAACTTTAAGTACAAAACATGTAACCATAACATTTTCAGGTACAGACATTGGTTTTGATAGTTCTATACTTGTATTCCTCTTGTGAGATGTGCATTGACATTGCCATAACTTGTCAGGTACATAGGGTTTAAGCATCTCCACTGTCCTCTTAAAGGCAACAATACCCTAAGGCAAACACTTCAGGAAGCTAAAGATGGAGATAAAACAAAATTGAATGCAAAGGAAAAAATATATAGTGTATAAAGATAAAAGAAAATACTACCAACTCTCTCCTTTCCAGCTGCTATCAATATCTGAGATGACTTTGTTTCCTTTTTTATCGATTTATTACTAAAAGCAGAATTGAGACCATGGGGAAATAATGGAAATCTGTGACACAAGAAGAACTGCACACACGCACTTCAAAATCACACCAATTTCTAACCAGAATTAAACTACATAACCTTCAACTTGTGTCCAACTGGAGACAGTGAAAGCCAGATGAGCGGTGTAGAATAAATAACGTTGTAGGAGGCAAAACTCTTTCGACGAACCTTTATTGACGTCATTTTGACGTTGACGGCAAATTTGTATTTGTAAATTTCTATGCCAGGGGCTTGCAGAGCTTTCAGAGCTTTAGTCTTTTTATAGGCAAGAAATCACTTTTAAAAAGATTCAATTTACATGTTGTTGTCAAGAGTTGGCAGTCGATGGCAATGTCAAAGTATCTCAGTGGAGCGTTCTGCTTAGCTCACCATCAAAAGCATATAGAAGAATGAGTGCCTCAAGTTGTAGAGATGTTATACATGTGAGATGTGTATGCAAGGATATAATCTAAAGGTTGGAATCTGATAGTATATAGCAACATCCGGAAGCGGCTAAAGTCTAGTTCCTCAGAAGGATGTTGCAGCCAGAATGCATGAATAGCCTAGCGGCATGGTATCCGTCAAGCTCTCTCTGGAACAGAGTCGGACTTCGGCAAATTCGCGTCCTTGTCAGACTAAAAGTGCTGTTAAAATACGCTGCACAAATTCTGTTGCACAAGCTGCAAGTTCGGGAATGTGTCTGCGAAACATCAAGAGACTTCAGGGAGAGTTTTCGCTGCATATGGCTGAATAGGGTGTATTCTTAAATTTAGTTCTCCTGCCCACAATAACAGTCGAGATAAAGAGGACGATACCGGAAAGAGATTCCTTCAGAAAGATGTTTGCTGTAGGATCCGTTGTAGAAGTTGTCTTTCGGATTACACTGATAGTGAGTGCATGGCATCTGCTTACTTACATACTATACAATACAATGGTAACAAATAGTTAGATAAAATTTCTCTATAGTCGACGAAGCTATCATTGAGATCAGTTATCGTCAACTAATGACCAACGTCTATGGCTATCGATTACAGCCAATGTCAGCAGCTGAAATAGATACTAACTAACTTGAAATGCAGTTTTCACATATGAAAGCTCCGACATTTTGCTCCTCCAAAATTCTGGCAGGATTTAAAATACATTTAAGAGACTTCCAACTAAAGAATTTTTTATGAAAACGTTATTCATTTTTGACATTAAATGCCTTCTTCCTCAGATGAATTCATGCAGTGGCATAGGAAAAATTTCTTATTAAGTTGTTAAACATATTGCTCAAAAGATATAATTTATCAGAATCAAAGTACATCTGGAATGCTTGCTCCCCCAACAGTTGGTGCCCAGCTTCCTTCGAGGTAAGCTTAATTGGATACTAAAATCATTGCAATTAAACAGGTGTATTATACATTTTGCTTCCATTTTGATAATTATTAATCTCAACAGACAGACACATGATCTCTGCTCATTAAATCTGAAGGAAACGAATTATACTTTGTCGCTCGATTTAATTACCTGAAATGAGTACAGTAATTTGAAAAGTGTATGTTGGCGCAAGGGATAAAACATATGTTCTTGTTTCCCAGGTCATACAAAACCTGTTCAGTGACTCATGAAATTTTAACATTAACAAATATTTTTACTGTTTCCAAACAGCAGGTAACAACTGGAAACTACCTTATCAATAGTCACCTCTTATTGACAAAGGTCCACACAAATGCGAATAAAGCTCTACAACGTTGTCAATACATGAGCATCTTATTGACTTGAACTCAAGACTTGACAAGGTAGTGATCAAGTATGATGAATGTGCTACAATCAGTGAGAAGTTAAGGTGTGTTTAAATTTATTCAAGAGACAACAGCTGTTGTTGGAATTGGAACAGCTGAAAGCATTAATATTAATGAGATGTACAATCAACGAATGTCAGTAACGTGTTGAGAACATCAACCTGCTTGATACTGCAGTGTCTAGATGATAGCATTCGTATCCTACGGCGATTTTGAGTAAACTTAGCCAGGACTGAAATGCTATGTCCTTTGGTGCAACCAGTTTTAGGGGTTGATATTTGCGCTAAAGTTTGGAAGTAAAGTTATTAGCTCCAAAATGGAAAATTGTCAGTGTTTTTTAGATAAAATATACTTTCATCTTACTTAACGAATGTTGGTTTGGAATTGGGATGTTAAAACGCTTGAAATCTCTTTGGTGCTACTTTCTTATCAAAATAATGGCCTGATTCAGAAGAATACTTGCAGCAGGTGCCTTGTACTCGTGGCAGTCTATGGTGTACAAAAGCTTGACAGACAGAATTGACAACTTAAGTTTATAAATTCTGGTCCCGTATCAACATAACAAGCAATGTCCGTGAGATTACAAATTTCCGTTCCTGTTATATATTTGGGAAGCCGTGTGTTTGAGGTTGATGATAAGCTCAAACTTGTGCCACTTGTTAGTTTTACAGTCTGTTAAAAAAACATTACGCTACAGTGCACTATCAGGTCGTTATAAATCTGTTGTAGGTGTTAGCAACCCGCAATCCGATCTGACACCTAAATAGCTTAAACATATCTATCGTGTAGGGTAATCACATTCGTACGGTAGTATTAGTGGCTCATTTGTTTCCATCAGCTTTATTATGGTCTGAAAGGATAACATGGCTCAACTAATCTTGAATATTGTTGTCATTTTAGTGAAGCACCTAGACACCAGTGTTCCGCGATGTACATTTGATGTTGTATCCATTATTTTCATAAACCGAATAACACTCCGACGATTGATAAAGTTAGTTAGAAACAGTAGTTGACAGTGTGTTTGTAATATTCAGCAGTGAATCTTTTGTACCATTTAACGATATGATGAGATTAAGTTTAGTTACAGAGCAGTCTATCTGGGCTCCACACGAGTGTACGTTTCTCCACCGGTTGACTTTTGACTGCTAGCCAGCCAATCAGACACCAGATTAACTTCAGCCAACCAATAGCAAACAAGTTTTCATTTCACCTGCATGCTTATTTGAGACTTCATGTTTTCATCAACAAACATGGTAGAGTAGGGAAGACAATTGTGCTCGAAAACCTTCAGTTGTGGTTGATTACCAAAATATATTTTAGAGACAGAATTTTCTCGCGGAATTTGTTTACTTTCATCGTAGTTAATAGCTCTACCTTCGAAGAGTATTGCCTTAGATCGTTAAAGAAAACAGATGTTATTAAGACCTTTTTCAACATATGGAGTAAAGTAAACCCGCTTTGAGATATTGTCAGGATATCTTTAGCTAGGCTTTGATACAAACAGCATAATAAATTAGCTCAAGTTGGCTTCGTTCTGTCATGGGATCCTGCTTGGGTCGGCAAAAGCACCTGAAATACCAAACGGTAAGATTTATTTAGAGAGATATCATTTCTATAAGTACATTTTCTGTCTCCATTTAACAATAGTTTATCACCTCATTAGCTTTGGCTATTTTCATAATCAAGAACCTTAAATGATGTCAAGATCCATTCCATGATTTTGGTATGAAGTAAAGAACGTTATCTTGTACTAACGGAAGTAAAAATTAGTGTAGATTCGCAAGTTCAAATTTTTTCAACGTAATTTTATAACTGAAGTATTGACATTCTACAAATTTTGGACAAATTGCAGTAGTTAATATTTTAACAGGAAACCGACTCTAATCAGGGACCGCAAAACCAACGATCATACAGAAGGCAAAGCGAAAGACCTGAATCGTATTCAAGACGCGTCTGCTTTACATATATCTACTTCTTACAAACCCTCAAGACAACCCTGCTTCAATCAAAATGAAAGAACGTATATCGTGGGATATTTGAATGGCAATCCATGGACACAATGTCATGAACCACAAGAAAAACAGAGATTCAAATTTAGCCGAGTTTTTAAATTATAAATACATTTTCTTAAATTTTTAATCTCTAATTTTTCCGTTTTTCGTGTCTACTATTATAGTATACAACTTTTTCAGGATTGTTCACATATTTTCAGATCTTGTCTTATCAAATGCAAATGTAGATTCCATAAAAACACAAATTCTGCTGTGATGCAATAAATGTGAATGACATCTTAGGGAGAAACTCTAAAGCCTATCTTTTGCTAATCCTATTAAAGTAAAACTCGGTGTTTTGAGCAAGTTATTTATTGCAAGGATCCTTGGCTCCATTGCAAATTACCCTTAGCATTACCCTATACTTATCGTCCTCAGATTTGTCAAGTCCTTAATAGCACTTCGAGGTTAGTGTAACGTCCACATCTGCATTTGACGAACGAAATAAATTTGGCAGCTGCACACGACTTTGGATACAGATTACTAGATAAGAAAAGTTCTCTAACATTTTCGGCAATTTTCGATGCAAATAAAACATTCCATTCATAATATTCTCAACACGTAGCAATTAGGTTATGTAGTTTATAGTTTCTACTTTATTCACCAACAAATGAGCAAGTTACCTAATGGCGACCTTTATGAGTTTACATTTAAGCAACGTCTTGATAGTTGTCAGATCTTATTTTGGCATTACAGCAAAGTTATCTCCAATAAAGACAAAGAGGGGACTGTTTATTGCTTATCTTAGGTAAACCTTATCTTGCTCCTCTTCAATCTTTCAACCGTACCTCAAATGGGCTTCGCAAATTTCGTAAAGTTGAATTTCAAGGAAATGAAACCCTAATTATCGTTTTAAAATCACTGAAATAAGGAATAAGGACCGAAGTAGAATCGCTAGTTTCAGCTTCGGAAAGGTTGACATATTTTACAAAAGCGTAATAGGACTTTCTTCTTAAGATGATATTTTTATGAATAACCGGAAATTAATGTGCAATCTCATAAAACACGTACTACAGATGAATACATTCTCATCCATTAGCTGCATCACTTTCGGTTGGTCATTTTATTTATCAAACCATGGCCTTCTATCAAAGTTTGTGGTTATGATTTAAAACAAAACGTTATCAATGTCTTTTGAATGAATGATTAGATGTTTTGGCTTACTCTGAAGACTGTCGTTTGCTCTGGTGTCAACTCGGTCACAATGTTCGACTCCTCCGAAACAATGAAATTTGACCAATATCTTGCCACTGTTGTTCTCTTCTGCAGATCGTCTTTATCCCACACGTTTCTTATCAATGTAGTGACCAGCAACTTAAGTATCTTCAACAGAGAACTATCGATTATTTAAATGTGATAATAAATCATCAAACTACTCCTAGATTACAAAAATACCAAGGCGCGCCAAAATCCGATAAACAAAATATCATAAGCACTTCAGTAACACTACGTTTCCACTATCTCAACGTAATTAAATTTCTAAGCACTTAATGTTCAACATCATCAATCAGATAACGATTGTTAGACTTGAAAACACTCTTCTCTATTGCCATGATCGTAAAGTACAAGCTATACCAGAAATAAATCTTACGAGTACGCAAGTCCACAGATATTATTGTGCACCCACTCAAGTTACAAAGTAGCAAATCGCAATGATAGCCTCTCTAACATCAAAGTACAAGTAGTAATGTCTTCGAAATATATTTTGAGCGGGGATTAAACACAAGATATAGTCTTTAATTTTATGCCATGCAGCCATGAAGTTATGATAAACATTGTTCTAACCAATCCCTCCCACATCCACCACATAAAATAAACACTAATGTCTGCCCCTCCCCTATATTACATCACAGTTAATATAAAAATTCATCTTAAAATGTTTAAGAAACTCGCCAAGTTGACATATGAACCTTAATCTCTGTTTTGAAAGGATATATCGATAGGAAGTCATTAAAGATATCTTTTAAACGGACACTCACACTACAAATCGTTTGGCCACTTAGCCAAAAATAACGACCAATTCCTTACGTGAATTGCACCTTCCTTAACTCCATTATGGGGTCTCAGAGCCTCTGACATTGTTTTGAATATGACTCCTTCTAGCAACTTTTGTGTGGTTCTGAAACTTTCTTACTTACTCTTACCATCTTTCTCCATAAGAATGAGCTATATTTGTACAATTCAAATTCGAGAATCTTTAAAAAGCTTTTAAGAAAACGATGGTTCAAAATCAAAGATTGCAGAATACTACGTTGTAGACATAAAAATATCTGAAATACTATTTGTAACTCTTTTAAATAAAAATAGGAAACATCATCCTTCTTCCGTTTTCGCAAGCATTTCAAGAATTTTAATGCATAAAAGTGTTTCCCTCAGCATTAAATATGAACGAATGCAAGCCAACATGTGGCAGTATCCGAAATGTACAATTTATTGATGTAGAGTATGGTCCAACATTAGGAACATGATTACAATGGTGTAGTGGCAGACTAAGATGATGACGGTCAACTTTTAAGTGAAACAAACTCATAATAGATTTTGAGAAGTCGCGTTATAAACGCACCTCTATAAACTGAGACATATAAAAGATCGAAAAAGTGTGAAGTATTTCTTCTACATTTAAAAGTCTTTAATTGTATCAGATGCGCAGTAATTGATCAATCCGATTCTTCACGTACTTGCTCTCAAACACAAGCATTTTAATAAGGATACGTTGTTGAGTCCTATCAAAAAACTTCAACGGTGGGTAGATCTTCTAGATGTATATCATCAAATACAAATAAATAAAAGTAGCAAATAGCAGCAGTAGTAGAAATACTTTAGCTTGTAGACTAATAGTAGCAATAGTAGTAGTACAAGTAGTAGTAGTAATATGAGAATATGAGTAATAATATTAGTAGTAATGATAGAAATACCCTGAAATTGCGTATATGTATTATTTACGCACGTTGAATTCAAGTAATATGTAGCTTTTCTTTCTAATTTCCTTATTAGTCAACTAGATCTGGATTTGCAAATTAGATTAACATTTGATGACCTAGTTAATTTACTAACAAAACAAAAGAAGTTCAGTATATACTTTGAGATATCTAGATCTTTGTTTGCGTTGTTTATTAACATTCTCTTATAACCCTACAATCGATAGTATCAATTTATTCAATTCCAAAATCTAGCATATAATTATTAAATTCAAGCTAATACAGGGCAAGAGCCAGTTTGATGAGGGCGTGGTTCATAAGGCGTAGACCTTTCTTTTCTTATCGTTAAAACTTGGCTCACATATGATATTTTACTCTTGCACAATAATATATTGAATCAAATG